>PVKH010006133.1:0-21346 GCA_004027955.1 Chaetophractus vellerosus
CTCATTCTGGAACTCCCATGACATTTTGTGTTGTCATTCAACTCTGAGCTCCAGCTCACTAGGTCTTAAATGGTTCCTCTTCTACCTTTTCTTTTATCCTTTCTCTCTTCATACTTCTTTCATTTTCTCTGGCCCTAATTTTTTTCAAAGGAACATAGACAACAGCAAAGAAACAAAATAAGAGGAATGAAGTGCCAAAGTGAAAACTGACCACACACACAAAAACAACAAAATTAAACCCTAGATTAGAAAGAGGAGCTAATCCACTGAACAAACCCATCAAGATAAACCAATGCTAGACACCAACAAAAACTTACAACCCATACTAAGAAACAGGAAGACATGGTCCAGTCTAATGAACCACCTTTAAAACAGGAGGAGATACAGAACATGAAACAACACTCAATGAATTCAGAAAGATTGAAATTATACAAAGTAATATACCTGACCACAATAGAATGAAGCTGAAAATCAGTAAGGGACAGAGAATGAGATTAGGCACAAGAATATGAAAGTTGAATAACACACACTTGGACAAACAGTAGGTCAAGGAAGAAATCACGGAAAAATCATTAACTACCTTGAAACGAATGAACATGACAACACAACATATCAAGATGTATGGGATGCAGCAAAAGCTGTACTGAGAGGAAAATTCTAGCCATAAATGTCTATATTTAAAAATGAGAAATAGCTACACTCAAAGACCTAGCTGCACACCTGGAAGAATTAGAAAAGAACAACAAACTAACCTCAAAGGAAGTAGAAAGAAAGAAATAAAGATTAGAATAGAACTAAATGAAATTGAAAGTAAGAAAGAAGTAGAAAAAATAAACAAAACTGAAAGCTGGTTCTTCAAGATCAATAAAATTTACAAACCCTTAGCTAGACTAACAACGAAAAAAGAGAGAAGATGCAAATACATAAAATAAGAAACAGGGAAGGAGATATCACCACTGACCCGACAGAAATAAAGTGTATCATAAGAGGATACTTTGAAAAATTATATGCCAAGAATATGGATAATTTACAGGAGATGGACAAATTCCTAGAAACACACAAGCAGCCTACATTGACAAAAGAAGAATGTCATAAACTCAACAGACCAATAACATGTAATAAGATAGAATTATACATCATAAACTTCCCAACAAAGAAGGAACCAGGACCAGATGGCTTCACAGGTGTATTCTGCCAAAAATTCCAGAAAGAACTAACACGTACCCTGCTTAAACTCTTCCAAAAAATAGAATTGGAGGAAACATTGCCTAACTCATTCTATGATGCCAACATCATCCTAATACCAAAGACAAAAAAAGAAGCTACAATAAAAGAAAATTATAGACCAATCTCTTTAATGAACTTTGATGTTAAAATCATCAACAAAATACTTGCTGATCATATTCAACAACACATCAAATGAGTTATACACCTTGACCAAGTTGATTTCATTCCTGGTATGCAAGTATGGTTCAACATAAGAAAATCAATCATTGTAATACACTGCATAAACAGAGCAAAAAAAAAAAAAAAAAAAAAAAAAAAAAAAAAAAAAAAAAAAAAAAAAAAAAAAACAAAAAAAAAAAACAAATGATCATCTCTATAGATACAGAAAAAGCATTTGACAACATACAAGGCTCTTTTTGATAAAAACACTAAAAAAATAGGAATAGAAGGAAACTTCCTCAACATGATAAAGGTTATATATGAAAAACTGAGAAGTAACATCATATTTAAAAGAGAATCCAAAAAGCTTTCCCTCTATGATAGGGAACAAGACAAAGATGCCCACTTTCATTGCTACGTTTTAACATTGTGATAGAAGTACTTGGTAGAGCACTTAGAGAAGAAAAAGATATAAAAGGCATCCAAATAGGAGAGGAAGAAGTAAAAATTTCACTGTTTACATATGACATGATCCTATACATAGAAAGCCTTGAGAAATATACAACAAAGCTTTAAGAGCTTATAAATGAGTTCAGTAAAGTCACAGGTAATAAGATGAATGTACAAAAATCAGTATCATTTCTGTACACTAATAATGAGCAATTTGAAGAGGAAATCAAGGAAAAATCCCATTTACAATAACAACAAAATGAATCAAATACCTAGGAATAAATTTAACTAAAGATGTAAATGACTTATATGAAAAATCTATAGATCACTGTAAAAAGAAATCAAAGAAGACTTAAATAGATGGAATAATATTCCTGTTCATGGACAGGAAGACCAAATACCATCAAGATGTCTTTCCTGCCCAAACTGATCTACAGACTTAACACACTCCAAGTAAAAATTACCACAGTATTTTTTATTAAATTGTTAAAACAAATTATGAAATTTATCTGGAAGGGCATGAGAACCCAAATAGCCAAAGACATACTGAAAAAGAAAAGCAAAATCAGAGGGATCACACTACCTGACTTTGAAACATACTACAAAGCTACAGTGGTCAAAACTGGATGGTACTGGCACAAGGATAGATATACTGACCAATGGAATCGAATTGAGAGTTCAGATATTGATCCTTGCATATACAGTCAACTGATCTTCAACAAGGCCATAAAGCCCATTCAAATGGGAGAGAAGGGCCTATTCAACAAATGGTGCTTGGAGAACTGAATACCCATATCTAAAAAAATGAGAGAGGAACACCATCTTAACCTTATACAAAACTTAATTCAAGATGGATCAAAGATCTAAATATAAGAGCCAAAATCATAAATACCTTGGAAGATAATATAGGGAAGCATTTACAGGATCTTATAATAGGAAATGTTTTCATGAATTTCACATCCAAAGCATGAGCAGCAAAAGAAAAAATAGATAAATGGTACCTCCTAAAAATAAAACTTTTGCACTTCAAAGGAGCTTGTCAAGGAAGTGAAAAGGAAGCCTATTCAATGAGAGAATATATTTGGTAGCCATATATCTGGTGGGGGCCTAATATTCTGCATATATAAGGAAATCTTACACCTCAAAAATAAAAAGACAAACAACCAATTTAAAAATTATTTAATGATTTGAATAGACACTTCTCCAAAGAAGAGATACAAATGACTAAAAAGCACATGAAAAGATGCTCAGCACCACTAAATATTAGGGAAATGTAAATCAAAACTACAATGAGATAACATCCTAGACCAATTAGGCTGGTGGCTATTAAAAAGCAGAGTACTATGTGTTGGAAAAGATGTGGAGGAATATGAACCCTCATCCACTGCTGGTGAGAATGTAAAGTGTTGTACTCATTATGGAGCACAGTTTGGCAGTTCCTCAGAAAACTGACTATAGAAGTGCCATATGATCCAGCAAATCCACTGCTCTGTATATACCAAGAACTGAAAGCAAGGACATGAACATATATATATATGCACACCAATGTTCACAGTGCCATTATTCACTATTGCCAAAACATGGAAGCAACACAAATGCCCTTCAACAGATGAATGGATAAACAAATTGTGGTATACACATACAATAGAATATCACTCAGCTGTTAGAAGTAATGCAATATTAACACACAGGAAAACATGGATGAATCTTGAGGACCTTGTGTGGAGTGAAGCAAGCCAGGCACTGAAGGATAAATATTACATGACCTCACTGATATGAATTAAATAAATGAAGCAGATTCACAGATCTAGAGTCTGGAACATAGGCTTAAAAGAAATAGAAAGGGAGAAGAAGGTTGAAGGCTTTGCCCATATGGGCAAAATCTATGATACATTGGAAGTGTGTAGTTGTAGAGTGGAGGGGCATGACAATCGTGTAATGATACTGTTGGGTTGGGAAATACTTGTGTGTCCAGGAAGTAGGGAGAAGGTTTGTGTTGTCCATGGAGCTGTGGGGAGGATTGGGGGAGAGATAACTGAAAACTGGGGATTGGAGGGTACAAGGTTGAAACTACAATGTTGGAAATGATCTGTTGGTAATATGGCAAGTGTGGGTTGCTGGTTTGGGGTGTTGGATGTGGGAGGCATTTGGGACAGGGTGCATCTGGAGCAGGCTTCTAGGGAGTGTGTGCATGTTCATCTTTACATAGTGTGTTATATCAGTGATTGGAGACACACATCATCAGCAGCAATGGGGTGAACTTCTATCCTGGAGAGTCCTGCTATGTTCTCAAATAGAGGAGCAAAAGTCTCTCAAGAGCATGTGCAGTGCCTAATAAGGGAGAACAGACCAGTGTGTTAAGCCCTCAGCATTGTTGCAAGTAACTATGAATCTTGTCCTTCAAGGAGTGAAGCCTGGTGGTTGCCTTTGGTCCTGTGGGTAGGGAGAGGGAGGAATAAAATACATGGAACCGGTGGCATTTATGGGGCAAGGTAAGTATTGCAGGTGATCTTGCTATGATGGATATAGGCCATGTTAAATTACATCAAATTTTATAAAAGTGTATTATCCAAAATGTAAACCATAATATAAACCATTCACTATGGTTGATAGCATGTTTCAGTATTTGTACACCAGCTGTAACAAACCTAGCTTCTACATATAAAACTTTATAAATAAAGGAAGGAGGAGAAGGGGGAGGATGTTGGGTATATGGGAGTCCTCTGTATTCGGTATGTGACTTTTCTGTAACCTAAAACTTCTTTGAAGACAAAATGAAAAAAGTAAGACACTGGGGAAATAAATGGAAGAAAATATCACTGTACATATAGGGCAACAGATCTTACAGTGATGAAAGGCAAAATGTCAAAAAAAATTAAGTATTTTTTTGTTAGTTCCTACTATACCTCCAAATTTTTATTTTTATATTTTTTGTATTTTATTTCTTTTTTTAAAACTATCATTATTTCATTTTCTCCCTAATTGTATTTAGCTATTTTATTGGCTTCATTTTTGAAGACGTTTTGGGTCACAGAAGTGTTACAAATATGGCAAGGGAAGATCATTACTGATTGGTGTGGGGTGTCAATGATGGGGGATACATGGGAGGAAGCTCACTTTATATGCATACATATAAGTCATATAAATGTGTTCAAATGTTCATGGGGCATTGTCACAGTGGGTGGAGATTCACACAATAACTGAAGGAATATCAAATTCCCATCCTGGGGAACTCTGCCACATTCTGTAATGGAACACCAAAAATCTCGTGAGTACAGGGGCAATGACTGGTGAAGGAGATTGGTCCATTGATGTGCACTTGATATGACTGTGCTTATGAACCTTTACTTTTGAAATTGAAACTTAGCTTATTATTATAAGGTGCCTAAGTGTTGCCTCCTGGGATCCTCCTTGTTACTCAAATGTGGCCTCTCTCTAAAAGGAACTCAGCATATAAATACTTTACCTTCCCCCCAGCATGGGACATGACTCCCAGGGGTGAGCCTCCCTGACAAAGAGGGATTACTACCAAGTACCAACTAACAATAAAACTGGAAAAAGTCCTTGAACAAAAGGGGTAAAAGGTAAAGTCAAATGAGTTTATAAGACTAAGGGAATTCAAAGTGAGTTGGGATGTCATTCCAGAGGTTATGTTTATGTATGTCTCAGCAGGATCTCATTGACTACCAAAGTAGATACTACACCAAACAGCTGGTCTCCTGAGGGTTCTGGAAACATCCAGACACTATAGTAAGGGCAGATAGCTCAGGAGGTTGGTGCCTTGCCAGTGGACTCTTCTTTGTAATTTATGCTCCCCAGGATTACAAGAGTTGGACCTAGTTATGTTTTCCCTAAACATGGCTCTTCTGTTCTTCTATCTGAACCTATATTTAGTACCAGAGTTGGTAATTGTGTGTCCAAGAAACTGAAATCTTTGTGCTGCCCAAGTGCCAGCTGGGCCTCGAAAGTCAATGGAGTTCCAACACCTACTCTCCAGTTCATTGGTCTCACCCAGGACAACTAACAAGGAGATGATTATGGACAACTAACACAGCAAGAGAGTCTACAACAGCAAGCAAGAAAGCCTCATCCATTGGCCATAATGGATTGCAGCCACCTCTCAATTAGAGGTGGAGTAGACAACACCATCCCAGAATCCTCAGGACTGGGGAATGAACTATGGAGTAAAGTAGACTTGCTAGTATTCTATTATAGGCTTATTGTGACTCTAGCAATAGAAATAATTATATCATTGATGTGGAGGTTGTGGCCACTGGAGGTTCTGAGGGCAGGGATAGGGAAAAACAGGTGTAATGAGAGGGCATTTTCAGGACTTGAGAATTGTCCTAAATGACATTGCAATGACAGATACAAGCCCTAACAAGTAAGTCAATTATAGTTTTATATTAATTAATTATTCTCCATATAATGGGTTGTGTTTCTCTGCTTATTTGTATGCTTGGTAATTTGTTATTTACCACTGAACATTGTTAATTTTATCTTTTTAGGTGCTGGATATGTGGGCATTCTTATAAATATTCATGAGTTTTGTTATGGGGAATAGTAGAATTAGTTGGTCACAGTTTAATCATTTACAATGTGTTAGGGAAGTCTGAAACAGTGTTAAGTTCAGGTCTAATTATTTGCCACAAAAAAGACAAGACCTTCCTATTATCCTAATATCTCATATGTTTGGGTTTATCCATTTGAGCTTGTGATAGTTAAGGTAATGTGTCAACTCAGCCAGGTAATTGTGTCCAGGTATTAAGTCCAGCAAGCACTGGGCTAATTGTAATACAAGAGCATTTATGGACTTCGATCACCAGTGAGTTTACTGAATGGATGGCTGATTACATCTGCATCAATCAGGGAAATTGAATCAAGAATGGATGATGCTTTTACCCAATCAGTTGACTGCCTTAAAAGGGGAAGTGATTTCAACATTCAGAGAGAATTTTCCAGCTCATCTTTGGACAGCCAACTTCTCCCAGAAACTCATCAAGGACCTTTCATTGGTCTTTCATCAGAGCCCCTGGCTTGCAGCCTGCCTGCAGAACCTGGACTTGTGCATCCCCATGGTCGCATGAGAGACTCTTATAAAATCTTATATTATTGACAAATAACTCCTGTTTATTCTGTTTCCAGAGAGAACCCTGACTAATACAGAGCTCAACTCATTTTTCCCATATCTCAGGGATCAACTGCTTCATAGCTGATGTTTAGTGCCTTTAAAATATTTTTTGTCTGTTTTTAAAATTTTTTTGTGGTTATAAGCCAAGCAGACATTGTTGAAACATCACCCATATTATGTAGTTCTTAGAACATCAATATATAAAATCTCACCTTCCCTTACATCTCTTGACTAGTGCTTTCACTTTCTTCTTCATCCCAGCAAGGTAAAATACCAGATGTACTATAGATCAATGTTTTTTGTGGCCAGAACTCTACCAATGACTGACAGGAATTGGTATATCTATAAAACAGCAATCTTGCCCTGGTGATGGGTAAATCTTACATGCATGTTTTATATTAGTCTCCAGAGTTTTCTGGTAGATTCAAATATTGTTACTCAAAGTTTTAATTTTCATGATACCTCCTATGTTATTATCATCTTTCCATTTCCTGTGTCATTTCTAGAATAACCTCCAAATATGGCATTCCAAGTGAATATGTTAAGAGAATTAACATTAGAAGTGGTTCTTGTCATAGGTAGTGCCTAATAAAAGAAGTTGGAACAGTATGTAAAGCCCTCAATATTAATGCAAGTAACTATGAACCTTACTCTTTAAAACTTGCAACTTAGTGGTGAACATGGGTTCTGAGGTGAAGAGGAGGGAAGAAAAGATGGACCATGGCATTTTTAGGGCACTGGAATAGTCATGCATGATGTTGCAATGAGAGATACAGGCAATTATGCATTTTGCTAGCACCTAAAAAAAGAGTACTGTATGGAATGTGAACCATAATGTAAAACATTAACCATGGTTAATGACAATTCTTCAACAATTCTTCATCAGTTGTAAAAATTGTACCATACTCATAGAATACGTTATTGATGGGGGAAAATGTGAGAGGGAGAGTGGGTAGGAATACTGGAATCTCCAATATTTTCTATGGGGCATTTCTGTAACATAAAGCATTTTTGAAAATAAAGTGAAAAAATAAGACACTGGGAGAAAATACAGAAGAAATTGTCATTGTACATGAAAGATTACAGATATTTTGGGGATAAAAGACACAATGCAAAAGTTATTTGTAATATTTTTAATTATTTTTAATTATTTTTAAAATTTTAAAATTTTGTATTTTTAATGATTTTTATTTTATTTTTAGCTTTGTGTTTTGGGAGATTTTGGATTGCAGTGGAGTCACGATTATGGTAGGGGAAGATCACTGGTGTGGGGTGTTGGTAGGGGGCAATGTGTGGGAGGAGGTGAACCTGAGGCATGCTTCTATGGAATATGAATATGAATGTGTTCCAGTGGTCATGGGGTGTTGTCTCAGTGGATGGAGATACATGCAATTACTGAAAGAATATTGAATTCCTATCCTGAGGAGTCCTGCTACATTCTCTAATAGAGTGGCAAGAATTAGCAAAGGAAAACAAACCAATATGCCAGGCCCTTGATATTGATGCTTGTACTTATGAAACTTGTTCTTTGAAATTTTAACTTAGCCTAGTATAGTATATATTGCCTAAGTCATAAATTCTGGCAGCCATCTTGTTGCTCAGATGTGGCTTCTCTCAAAGCCAAATGCTGGGCATAAAAACTCACTAGCTTCCCCCCAGCAGGGGACATGACTCCTGCAGATGAGCTTCCCTAGCACTGAGAAATTATTGCCAAATGCCAACTAGCAATGCATTTGGAAAAGACCTTGACTTGAGGGGGAAAATATTAAATACAAATGAGTTTTTATGGATAAGAGATTTCAGAGTGAGTTGGGAGTTCATCCCAGAGGTTATGCTTATGGATGTCTCAGGAGGACCTCACTGACTTGCCAAAGTAAACAATGCCTCAAGCAGGGGTGTTCCTGAGGGCTCTAGAGAAATATGGACACTATAGGGAAGGCAGACAACACCAAGAATTCAGCACCATGTCAGTGGGCCTTATCATGGAATATATGATAGCTTTTCCCCAATATATTGGAGTTAGACTCATTTATAATTTCCCTACACATGGTTCTTATGCCCCTTTTATTTGAAGCTATAATTAGCATTATACCCATTAAATATGTGTCCCAGGGACATAAATCTTCTGGCTGTTCATATTCCAGTTGAGCCCTGACTCTCAGCAGAGTTGCAGCCAACACCTACTCTCCAGTTTATCTGACTTGCCCAGGACAAGTAACAAGATGGTGATTATGGACAACACCCATCCCAAAAATTAGAGAGTATCTACAACTGGAAGCATGGCAGTTCTACCCATCTGTCTCTTGGGATCTATTCCCCCTTTCAATCAGAAGCAAAGTGGGCATCACCATCCCACAGTCTTCAAGATTTGAAAAATGAACAAACATAAAGAAAGAATGCATATTATTCTAGTAATGGAAGAATCTTTAAAATTGATATAAAAGCAGTGGTCACCAGAGGTGATTAGGGGAGGGAGAAGAAAAAGTATGTACAACATGGGACATTTTGGGGACATTGGAATTGTTCTCCATTACATTCCAATGACAGATACAGGCCATTATACATTTTGTCAAAACCTATAAAATTTAACAGAGCAAAGTATAAACCCTAATGTAAACTGTAGACCATGCTTTGTAACAACGCTTCAACGTGTGTTCATCAATTGTAACAAATGTACCACAGTAATGAAAGATGTTTTTAATTTTTTAAAGATTTATTTGTTTTTATTTATTTATTTATTTATTTATTATTTATTTATTCCTCCCCTAGCCACTTGTGCTCACTGTCTGCTCACTGTGCATTTCTTCTGTGTCTGCTTGTCTCCCTTTTTTGCATCATCTTGCTCACCACCTCTCCATGGCTGCGGGCCATCAGCTCTCCACCGATGCAGGCTACCTTCCCTCTCCCCAGGTTACCCTGGGTACCAAACACAGGGCCTCCCATATAGTAGATGGGAACCCAACCACTTGAGCCACACCAGCTTCCCATGAAAGATGTTTTAATGGGGAAAATTGGGTAGGGGAGGGGTGAGTACATGGAAATCCCTTATATTTTTGATGCAGCATTTATGTAATCTAAATCTTCATAAAAAATAAAATGAAATAAAATAGCAGTGCTTTTTGGACATATTTACTCGAGAAACAATTTAGAATTTTTAATAATCAGTAGTCAGGTGACAACTAAGTTTCCACTGCTAATGGAAAGTTGAGGTGTTAATGATGTTCCCTTTCATTCTGAAGTGTGAAAATTACTCATAATTTCACTGTGGTTGATTGGTACTGGATAGAGTTAAAATGAGTCTCCCTTGTGATATAGCTCTAACACTGGAGTTATGTAAAAATATAATTTTAAGAATCATGGAATTGGTTGGTATTGTTGAGTGCAGGTGATTGTGTGAAAGTGTAAACAACTATCTCACATTAGCTCATTCTTAACTTTGGGCATAATTTGAAAGTAAGATATTCTCTATGCCATTTCTGTATCCAG
The DNA here is from genome assembly GCA_004027955.1 of Chaetophractus vellerosus. Taxonomy (NCBI): domain Eukaryota; kingdom Metazoa; phylum Chordata; class Mammalia; order Cingulata; family Chlamyphoridae; genus Chaetophractus; species Chaetophractus vellerosus. The sequence goes on from PVKH010006133.1 coordinate 10,454, forward strand.
AGTACAAAACATGGTGCAAGATAAGGACTTAGAATTGATTGCAGATGTAGTTAAGTTTAAAAAATGCTGGTCTCCTTGACCTAACATTACTCCTATGGCACAAAGCGGGAAAGCATAGAAAACTAAGAGGTGGACTCAGACTAGATTTAGTGGTAGGGCAACTAATTTCTACCTTCTGCTTAAAAAGTAGCATGTCCAGATGGGTTTGGAGTAATGTGGTACTGGTAATCTTTGTGGACAACTTACTATGCCTGGAGTCTATGCAAATTAAGTTTATATCTCAGAAGATGGCATTTCCCTTCTCATTAGCACCTTCTACCCACACTCCCTTTATTCTAGATCAATAAAATTGGATCAAGTATCAGCATGACAATTCAAATTTAATACACTGCTATAGGAGTAAAGGGATTAGTCTCCAGAATGCTGTTCTGAGTTGGATAATATCATGAAACAGAAGAACATTTCTGGAACTAGATATAGTGGTAAAGGAAAATAGAACAAAAGTTTGCATAAGGCAGATTTTATTAACATGGGGAGGTAGGAATATTTCATGATTCTGGATTTAACACCTCAGCAGGGATACCTGGAGAAAATTAACCTGTTGAAATCAATGTGGTTTCCAGAGTGGGCAACAAAGATTGAATGAGTCAGGAGTTCCTGACTATGAAAATTGGCCATATTTTTCCTAGAGATAATGCAAAAACAACAATATATTGACCCAGTGTCCAGACCTGAATTTATCCAGCAATCCATTTATTATATATCTAAAAGAACACCTTTGCTTGAAAGAACTTGAAATGCAAATATATTTATGCACTATCAATTATTCCAATACCAATAAAATGCAGGCAAACTGGACACATATATGCCAGAGATTTCACCCAATGATTTAGGATCCTGGCAAATAAATGAAATTTATAGGGGTTTAGGTGTCTGGGTAGAGCAGAGATGCCTTTTATAGATAATATTGGGATACATATGCCAGTAGACTAACATGCAAAGAAAATAGTTTTTATAAAACAAAAAAGAGCATTTTTCAAATATATTGCTGCTGATTGTTTATTCTACTTACTTCCCCATGTTTCTTCAAACAGGGACATAGATCACCCTCATAAATGTTGTTCACTTAGCATTTACAGATTGACCTTGCATAACAGGACTGAAATTACATATTAAAATAATGAAATAACAATTTTTTAATTCCATAAAACTCCTGCCTTTATTTCATTTATGGCCTTGTATATAATGCATAGCTTCCATTTCTGTATTTCCCCCAATTTCATATAAAGAGTTTGAATAAAAAGATGTCACATATTACTTTCAGCCATAGTATTCTATAATCCTACTGAAAAACAGTTAAATTCATCTTAAAACTTGAAGAAGTTATACCGATAATTTTACCTTAGCACATTTTATATGAGTGTGTATCAAGGAAATTGAAATGCTTAGCATTCAAAATGTGTAAATTAAAAAAAAATCATTCATTTTTAAGCTGATAGGTTGGAATACTTCCTTCTGTACTTTTTCTACATTAAACACATTCATAAGTAATTCACATGAGTATAATAAAATTCAATTTTTGGACATTTGGAAAATCCCCCCAGAGGATCATTAGATCAAACAAAGAGTATCTATATTTGTGCAATCATAAGCAATATTTTAGAGGGTCAAATGAATAAGAGTAATTAAGATATGAGACATATTTCAGTTACAATTACAAAGCAGAAATAAGATTTTCAATTTTTAACTTTTCTCTCCTTATTCTTATATGTTGATACATAACATTCATAAGTCTATGTTTAGCAAATATATAAAGACCACTTAGTATTCATTCATTTTTTCATTCATTCATTCCTTCAACTGAACTTTTCCAATATTTATTTGTTGCCAGGTACATTAATAAACATAAAATTTAGGGTAAATAATAAAACAGACAAAGGCTGTTGTCAATGTAAAATATGTATCACATTCAATTAAGTGAGACTTATTTATCTTGCCCTAGAGGTTCAAATTTGAGTGGAGTAGCCAGCATTAGTGTCTTCATGGGGTTTTGTGTCTTCTGGGAAATGAACAATTACAACAGGGTGATACATGTTCATACATTTTTAAGAAATTATACACCATGAATTGGGAGACAACAACTGAAAAAGATAACTCGGAAAGAGGCTAGAATAATTTGAAAATGAAATACAAATCATTATAATTTATTTTGGTTTCTGTTAGGAGAGGTGTGACATTTTTTTGAACATTGACAGTCCCATAATGTCAGACATAAATGTTGTATATGAAGAAACAATCTTTAAGATTTGTATATTTTGATAATCTTCTACCCAAAAGTATTCTTTTGAAATTATATATTCCTTAAATGAGGCTTTTGGCTTCTTTGAAATATATAATTTGTAGTAACAAGTGGAAATTTTCCTTAATATTCAATTTAGTAGTTTCTTTGTACTGATTTTATCACTTACATCTAATTAAGATAATTAAGATAATTAAAACCTAAATGACAATTGCTCATTCAAATGGTGACAAGGTACTATACACTAGGCTATGATGAAATTCCCAGGTCACTGTTATTATTTGCTTTTAATAAAATCTATTTGCCAAAAAGTATATCAAAAGTTCAGTAACTAATATTTCCAGGAGTCCTGGAAAGATAATGTGGATACAACAATCTGATTATTCTTTCTACATATCCCTCTTTGCATGATTAACTGAGGGTTGTAAGTGCTGATAAATTCCAGCTCAAAAGGTAGAAACACACTTAGCTTTTGTTGCCAGATGTAAAATTATTACTGTAGGTTATAAGTGACATGGAGCCTTTGGAGGTCAGTCTACAAATTAAATTTATATTAAATAACTGATAGGCTAAATAATTTCATATACAATATTTCAAAGATGATGTCAAATGAATTTAATAATTTATTCTAAATATACATTATTTATGTAGCAAAAACAAAAATTAAATTAATATTCAAACAAATCAAGAGAAAAAATTTAAATAGGGGTGAGAATTTCCCTGAAGCAGAGTCACACAGTGGTGGCTTTGCTTGATTTCAAATAACTTGGTTGTATGAGAATTTTGTCTTATAAAGGCATTAGGCAAAGAGAAATAGAAAATTAAGAATTATGCATATATATTTTTTGTGCATATACTTAGGAATGTATGTATGTGTTTTGAGATCTATTTAAGCCTCTTTGAAGTGAACATTAGACAGGTATTAGGCAGGTACTGATTTAGAATATATGGTCTCTTAGGTTTCACTCTTCTGCTTGAATAGTGAATTTTAAGTAGTTATATAATAAAATGATTTTGTTGCCAGACAGAAAGAGTAATTGATCTACATATATATATGAAGATCATTTATGAGAATTTAAATTTGCTAGCATACTTATATATTTACAGATGGCATCTCTTACAGATTCTTTGACTTTCTTCTTCCAGAGGCTGTAAATAAAAGGATTCAGCATTGGTGTTACAGTGCTGTTCAGCACAGTCGCAAATTTGTTAACATCCATTACATTGTCCATTTTGGGGGGAACATAGATGAAAATCGAACAGCCATAATAAAGTGTAGTCATTGTGAAGTGAGAAACACATGTGGAGAAGGCTTTCTACATTCCCTATTCAGAAGGAATCCTGAGAATAATGGCAATGTAGGTGTAAGAGATGCCTGTCAACAGCAAGGAGCCCAAGAGCAACACAGCAGAAGAGGTGAAGTCAGCCAGCTCTGCCAGAGAGATATCTGCACAGACCAGCCTTAGCACAGGGGTGCTGTCACTCACAGAAATGATTATCTTTGTCCCACAAAAGGGCACAGGCACAGTTAAAATGGATGAAGGTAAAATCAACACAAATGCATCCACATAGGATCCCAGAAGCAACATTATACATGTCTCCTTGTTCATGAAGATGGCATAACTCAGTCGGTTGCAGATCGCAACATATCAGTCAAAGGGCGTGACAGCAAGGATGAAAAACTCTGTGGATCCCAGGAGGAAATTGAAGAAAAATGGTGTGAGATACCTGTAAAGGATATTGTTTTGGTGAGTGAAAAAGTGTTGGCTAGAATCTTAGACATCACTGTGGAGGTAATGGTGACCTCAAGGAAGGAAAGTTTGGCTACAAAGATTCATGGAACTCATGGGTGAGTGCAGATGATAGTCACAACACATGAGAAGGATGGTGGTGGTGCTGCCAATCAGAGAGGTCAAGTACATGAACTGGAACAAAGAAGAGAAACTCTACTTCTTTCTCATTCTGAAACCCTAGAAGGAGGAACTCAGGGACTTGGGTTGTGTTTTTGTGATGCATGATGCTCCCAGTTCAACTTGGAAAGAGAGATATTTATGGTGGCTCTTATTCTTAACCCTGGAAATACCTTACCTGTATCAATTGACTAACTTTTGTTTTCACAGAGATATTAATATGGACAAATTATCATTTCTCCTATGTGTAAACAGGTCCTGTGACAAACTGTGAAATAAGTATAAGCTCAAGTATGAGATTCCTTTGTTATAGCAGAATAAGTGCCCCAATAAAATTGTGACAACAATACTTGGATAAACTTGTGAAGTCCCCTAAGTTTAAGGAATCTGACATTGTATTCAACCATTCCCAACTGGTGTGAAACACACTTATATTGGATGGCCATGTTACAGTGGCTTTAATCCACTGAGACATAAAGATATTTATTTAGTGTGCAGATGGATTTGCAATACATTTAATTATATATTAATATATATACAATGATGTATTTAAGGTGCTTTGCTAATTGAGAAGACAAACAATTTATGACATGCTTCAGCATGTGTGTGTAATAGGCATTTTCCATAAAGCTCAGGACACTTGACACACTGACACCCATCTCCATATTTTCAAATTGGCAGCTAAGCAATGTGAAATCAGCCTAATGTCATCTCCCTAAAGAATCATGCTTCAGAATGAATACAATTTTCTTAGTTATTTCGAGTGTAAGAGAAAAGGTGTTTTGTTCTATTGACAACATTTCTCTTTGCATTCAGAAAGTACAAATATTCATCAAGGAAGAAGAAAAAATGAACTTCTAAATTTTAACTAATCCTAGGGAAAACAATAGCTGTCAAATACAATTCATTTCATATGAGAATGCAAGGGCCAGAGTTATAGAGAAACAGGGAACTTTTGCAGAGGAGATTTTTCCTTACTTATTTAGCTGAAGTTTTAAACTATGTATATTGCATCATAAAACTGGTTGAAGGCAAGAATACAAGTTTAGTGCAGGAAATGAATTCAAATCCTGATTACAAGATAATAAAGTATGATTATTGACAAGTGTTGGAAATGTGTATTTTTATTGCTACTTCTTATAGATGTTTTATGGGGTAGTTAAGTATTAGCAAAATATTGCTTAACATTAGTAAATATTAGAAATATTAGTTAACGTTTTAGCACATGATTGAGGATAATGGTGGAAATAAGACAAGACCTTACATTTTTGGTTTTAGAGTTTTCTCTTCTTTGTAATCCAAAATATTAATTTTGTAATTATTTCCTTCATTGATGTTATTTTATATTTAATGCCTAATGTGACAAGTTAGGAGGGACAGACATGAATTTCTGATATGCATTGAATGATCAAGGGAAGAGAAATAGGGTTGGATTTTAGTTTGTGTTTGCATAGTGATTGCATAAATAAACTTCCAGAATCCTCTCACACAGGTACATTATTTTAATGAATAATACCTAAATGTGTCAATATGGTGAAAAGTTGTGAAGGATTGTATTGAGGTTGTTTTCTAGAATCATGCTGAAGGAATGAAAATATTTCTGGATTTGGTAGAGAAGGTAAAGTTAATTTTGTTCTAAGAGATATTACTGGAAAGAGATTTCCCTGTGATCTGATAAATGGGTGATTTTAATGTGAGCAACTTGTGGGTATCTATTGGGCACTAGTAGTGTGCTTGACAGTTAAGGAAAGGCAGAATCTAATGCACAGGTGAAGAGAGTAAATACATAATTAGTCATCTCCAAAAATTGGCATAGGGCTGAAGTAAGTGAAAGGAAGAGAATAATGAACAAGAAGCAATCACTGTGAAAGCAAGAAGAAGGAAAGAATTGACTTCAAATGTTCAGTAAAGGAAGAATATTGTTTACCCTTTACTGACATGCAGAAGCATACATCAGAATTTTCATGGATGATCAAGTACATTGTTTCAGAGTGGTGTTTATAGTTGTAATGTTTGGGTGGTGTCCATAGTTGGAACCTCTTCTATAGATTTATTCCTTTTTCTGAAAGTCTCAATGTTTGGAAACAAAGGAATGGAAGATGAAGCCTTGTATATAGAACAGTTTATAAAGGCTTTGCCTGTGAATGAGCTATTTTCTTCTCTTGCCTTGTAGAAAAGACACCTAAAACTGTGAAATATCTGTAAACTATTTGAACTTGGGAAGAGGATGAAGCATGGATCCATCATTGTTGCTTCCCTGAAGGTTTCTATGGAAACAATGATCTCCAAGGAATAAATAATATTATTAATATATTAAATAATTGAGCAATTGTAATTAAGGGAAATTTAAATTGGAAAAGTGATGAGAACTAGTAAACACAAATTAAGATTCAATAACTTCAAAATTACTGAAATCATACCACGTATCTTGTCCAACCACAATGGAAGGCAACTAGTAATCAATTACAAAGGGCTAACAGGAAAATTTCCAAATATGTGGAAATTAAGCAATGTAATCTTAAACAAGCAATAAGTCAAATAAGAAATAACAAGGGATATTATGAATTATCTTGAGGCAAATGAAAATGGAAACAAACATACCAAAATCATGGCAATGACATTTATATAAACTGACAATTACTCTAATAAAAAGCCAATTCTTGGAAGATTTTTGCATAATATTTCACTGAATATATATAGGGTTGAAACGTGTCCCCTACCAAAGGCAGATTCAAGTTTTAACCTCTGTTCCTGTGGATGGGAAATCATATTTAAATATGATCATCAAAGATTCAATTAAGATGAGGCCAAATTGAATATGGATGGGTCTTAATCCAATATGACTGCATGTTTCATTTACCTTGGCTCCTTAAGAAAACACAATGCAATGGAATGACTTAAACATTGGAGATTTATTGGCTCCCAGATTAATGCTAAGAGAAGTCCAAATCACATCCAAATGAAGTCTAAATCAAGGCATTATCAAGGTGTGGCTTTTTTCTCTGAGACTGGAATCTGGGGATGGCTGCCCATGATCCTAGGTCCTCAGTTCCTCTGCCACATGGCAATACACATGGTGGCCTCTCCTGGCCTCATCCTTCTCTTTGTGTACAGTTGACCTTAAGATTCTGGTTCCTTATCTGTTGCTTTCTATCTTTCTGTCTGAATTTCATTCTGCTTATAAAGGACTCCAGTAAAACTATTTTAAGACCTATCCTGATTGAGTTGAGCCAAACCTTAACTGAAGTAACTTCATCAAAATTTCCTATGTAGAATAGCTTCACATGCACAGGAATGAATTACATTTAAGAACATGTGTTTTGGGTTACATGGCTCCAAATCACCACAGATTGATGTCTGGACTACCAAAAGGCATGTCCATTCCACATGCAAAGTTCATTTGTTCCATTACATCATCACAAAACATTTATTTATTTATTTATTTATTTATTTATTTATTTATTTATTTATTTATTTATTTTATAAAGGAAATCAATTTTATTGATACATAATAGTAAAGCATACAATCCATTCAAAGTGTGTAGTCAGTGGCCTTTGGCATGATCACATACTTGTGTATTCATCACTCCAAACATGATTAGATCATTTCCATTATTTCAATAATAATAATAAACAAAAAACAGATGAAATATGCATCACCTCTCTATCTCTCTATTCCTCCCATGCAGTACCTAGCTGCTATTTCTGCCTATTCTTAGATACTTATTTATTTTAAAGAAGTTTTATTGAGGCATATTAACATATCATACAATCTATCCTAAGTGTATAATCAAAGTGTCTTATAATCACATTGTTGTGCCTTCATAATCAAGAAAGTTTTAGAACAATATCATTGTTCCAAAAAGAAAAACCCCACACCCCTTACCAGTAACCTCACAATCTCTCTATCTGTCTAGAGCACTACATAATTACTAATCAAATTTCATCATTATAAATTGATTTATATTTACATACTAAATCAATGGAATCATGAAATTTTGAGTTTATTTTTATATATGGTGTGAGTTAAAGTTCTACCTATTTTTTTACACATGGTGGTCCAGTTTTCCCAGTACCATTTGCTGAAGAGACAATTCTTTCCAGATTGAGAGGTCTTTCCCACCTTATAAAAAATTGGTTGGCCAGAAAAGTAAGCATTGAGTTCTGAGATTTCAATTCTATGACATTTTTCTATATATCTGTCATTGTGACATTGCCATGCTCTTTTTTTATCATATTAGTTTTTTAAAAGATACTTTAATTACATAAATGTAACACAGAAAATATAGAGATTCACATACACCCCACCTCCCACACCTCCCACAACCTCCCACATAAACATTCTTCATCATCCTATCATATGCAATTCTTAAACACATCCTGGGGCTTTGTCATTAAACATGTACCATAGTTCACACCATAGACCACACTCTCTCCCACACAGTTCCCCATGCTATATGGTAATATAAAATGGCCTATATCTGTCACTGCAGTGTTACTCAGGACAAAAACCAAGTCACAAAAATGTCCCCGTATTACAAATGCCCTTCCCTCTCCCTGCTCCTAGAGCCTCTAGTGGCCACTGGCTCCACATCACTGTTGTAATTTCTTCCATTTCTTGAATCACAATATGTCTATAGTAGAACACAAGCAAGTCCACTCTAGTCCATAGCTCCTCCCCCAATCCTGAGGAGTCTGGGATGGTGATGTTCATGCCACCTCCAACTGACAGGAAGGCCACATCTCATGGGGAAGAAAGTTGTTATTATCCTGCCTGCAGCTGCAGACTCTCTCCATTCTCTGGGATGGTTGTTGTCCATTATCATCTTCCCGCCATTGTCCTGGGTGTGTCCAGTGACCTGTAGAGTAGGAGTTGTCGCTCCAGTGAGGTTCTGGGCCAAGCTGGCACATGGATAGCCCAAAGACTCAAGTCTCTGGATGTACACCTACAAACTCCAGCACCAAGTATAGGTTTGAATAGAAGGGACAGATGAGCCATGTGCAAGGAAGACATACTTGAGTCCAACTCTATCACTTCCAAGAGCACAAACTCCAAATTAGACCCCAATGGCAAGGCACCAAATTCTGGAGCCATCCACCCTGACATTGTACATGGGTGTCTCCAGAGCCCTCAGGAGCCCCACTATTTGGGGTGATTTCTAACGTGGAATTCTATGAGATCTTACTGAGATGTGCATAAGCGTCACTTATGGAATGACCTCCTGACTCATTTTGAAGTCTCTTAGTTGTATAAACTCACTTGTCTTTAACTATTCACCCTTTTATTCAAGGTCTTTTTCCAGTCTCATTGTCAGTTGGCACTTGGTAGCAATCCCTCAGTGCCAAGGAGGCTCATCCTTGGGAGTCATGTCCCATGCTGGGAGGACATTAATACATTCTTATGCTAAGTTTGGCTTAGACAAAGGCCACATTTGAGTAAAAAGAAGGCTCTCAGGAGGCAACCCTTAGGCATGCCATAACAATAGGCTAGGTTTCAATCTGGTGTCCAGTTTGTACTATGGCACCTTCCCCCTGTCATTCTCCAGTGTCTCACTATTTTTCATTTTGTTTTCAAAGAAGTTTTTTTATCATATTTTTAAAAACTTTTTAAAAAGATACTTAGATTACATAAATGTTACACAAAAAATATTGGGATTCCCATATGCTCCACCTCCCACACCTCTCACAAAAACATCCTTCATTAGTGTGGCACATCACCTGCAATGGTCAGACACATCCTGGGTCTTTGCATTAAGCATGGTCCATAGTTCACATTGTAGACCACACTCTTTACCACACAGTTCTGCATGTTATATGATGATATAAAATGGCCTTTATCTGTCATTGCAATGTCACTCAGGACAGTTCCCAAGTCCCAAAAAAGCCCTATATTACAAACTGCTTTTCCCTCTCCATGCTCCCAGAGCCTCCAGTGGCCACTGGCTACTCATCAATGTTGTAATTTCTTCCATTACTTGGATGACAATATGTCTATAATAGAAAAATCTAAAAATAAAAGTAAAAGTTTGGAATATTAAAAAATGAAAAAATTTTAAAAAAAATTTACCTTTTCCTTTCATCACTGCAATATCTTGTGTTGAGTCTGTACCATGGCAACTTCCTCCTCTCATTCCCCAGTGTCTCACTATTTTTCATTTTGTTTCAAAGACTTTTTAGGTCACAGCAATGTCACACACAGAATGCAGGAGACTCCTATATACTCAACATCCTCCACCTTTCCCCCACACACACACATATTAATACCTTTTTATATGTTATGGTAAAAGTTTTATAACTGACATACAAATAGTGAAACATAGCTACTAAACATTGTCAGTGGTTTACACTATGGTTTAAATTTTAGACCATACACTTTTTAAAATTTGGTGATATTTACCATGTCCTGTTTCCATCTCTGTAAGGTAATGAAGAACATTTCACCTGAACACTATTCTATTCCTCCCACCCCATCCTCCCATAGCCCAGGACAAACCCCTGGCTTGACTCGTTGGATAACAAAATTCATAGTTAAAAGCCCCAAGAGAACTTGACACACTGGTTTGTCCTCCCCTATTAGGAATCGCCCTTGCTCTTGAGAGACCCCTGCCTGTCTATTTCTGAACAAATTGGTCCTACAAAAGATGGGAATCCAACACCTTCCCACTCATTATGTGGATCTCCACC
>PVKH010006134.1:0-21356 GCA_004027955.1 Chaetophractus vellerosus
TATAAAATGTAACTATATCGATACAGTAAACATTAACGTTTTTATCCATGAAATGCTGAACTGTGCAGGTGAAAGCTATTATACAAATTAATTATTTCTTAAGTGATAGTTCCTGAATTTATGTCTAACACTTCCTCTCCATAATATCCACTGATGCTTTCACCTCTGAAAGGTAATTTTTTATGCAGTGTCATCGGTTAAAGAAATACAGAACTAATTCACTACAAATGCGAGTGGACAGTACAGGCAGGAAAAAAGTACAGATGGACAGTGAGAAGAAATGGCTTATAGTCCCACCTCTACTTTATGCTAGATATGTGCTTTTGGTCAAATCACATAGACAGTTCAGTGTCTTAGTTTCTTATTTAAAAGGAGAAAAGGGGGTTAAACTTGTTTGTATCTGATCTTTTCCAGTTCTAAAACTTCAAGAATAACATTCACTATGAGAATTTTAAATCATGTTGAATTATAAGTACATGCTGAAATATTGGTATTGACAGAGCATCACTGATACAAAAAGACAAGGGTGTTAAGTTTAAGCCTATGAGCTTTGGAATCAGACAGACCTAGTCACAAATTCAAGTCCTGCCATTTACTAAATGTTGTTTGTCACTAATGAAATTATGCTATTTTTATACTTTCTATCTCCACAGGACCATTGTGAGGATTCCATGAGAAAATGTATGTGATATATGCCCTAGTATAGTACCTGCCTGGCATTTAAAGGCCATTAAGGATTGGCTATTATAATTATTTTACCCTTCTATAACTCAAACAGAAAAACAACAAAAATGTCTCTATTGACAATGCTTTGCAGGACATTACATTTAGACTTGAATACTCATTATTCTTGAAAGCATTGACATCTACAATATTTAAGGATTACTAAAATTAAAATATTTTCACAGCTTTAAGAAGTCATTCATTCAATAGGTAATCAAACATGCCTCTAATTACATGATTTTTAAACTGGGTATATTTATTCATCCAATATGTTCTTGACTCTAAAATAGCAGTTTATGGTTTTGAGTTCTTTTGAGTCGACTTCATGTGGATAATGAGAGGAGGAAGTAAATAAAATGTATACATCTGTGCTTTTCAGTATGGCTGCTTCATATAATCTAATCACAGGTGAAGGTTTCTAAACTACTCATGCCCAGGCCCTACTGGCAGAATTTCAGAAAAAAATTGGTCTGGGGTAATTCCCAGGCATCAATTTTTTAAAAAACCCCTATGCAATTCTAACGTGCAAACAGGGTTTAGAATCTCTGGTGCAGATAAGCATTTGAATTCATTGTTGGCAAATGCTATAAGTGAACAGAATATATTGACAGATTTCTTAAACAGATGAAATTCAAATCCTGTCAACAACTTGTATGTGAGTACACTTATTATGCACAAACATGCTCATCCATCAAATCTGAGGAAATAGTTGGTAAAATCCAAACAACATATTTTGCAGTGAAAAAATATCTAAACAACAGCAGAAAAAGTCATTTAAGGATACTCAGTAATTTGAAACGCACCACTTCTGAAATGTTTCATTGTTTTTTGTTCGTGTGGCATTAAAGTCCCTTCACTTAAATATAAATATATATATATATATATATATATATATATGTCATCTTCAACCTCACAACAATTCATGGCATGCAATAGGACAATCATGAAGTTATTAATTTAATAACTGTATCAGGACATACTAATATTTAAGTATTTGGGTTTTTTTACTAATTGTACTAGTCAGCCAAAGGGGTGCCGATGCAAAGTACCAGAAATCTGTTGTCTTTTATAAAGGATATTTATTTGGGGTAAAAGCTTACAGTTACAAGGCCCTGAAGAGTCCTAAAAGTCATGGCTTCTTTCTACCAAAGTCTGTTGCCACATGTTGAAGCAAGATGGCAGGAGATCTCTGCCTGGTCTTTCTGACCTTCTCAGCCACTCACCTGCTCTGTTCTCTTGGCCGGCAAACTATAAGTAAAACGGCTTCTCAAATTTAAATAAATTGATTAGTCTTAAATTCATGAGGCAAACAAGTCATATATAAATTCTGAATAAAATTATCATTTGTTTCTCACTCACTCTAACCCTATCTCTTCCTGTGCAGTCTATGATACTAAGAACAATGAAGTTTTTAGATGTTTTTCTTTGAAACCTTTCATTCATTAATTAAACTATGATAATAGAATTTAAAGAATGGACAAAATAAATAAAATGAAGATCCTACTCCTGATGAGAAGTAGAATCATGCACTTCAACTCTTATGGAAAGGATGATTATGGTACAAAGAAAATAAATTATAAATCCCTCAAATACACATATAGTCAAAAGGAGAACCAAGTATAAAAGTCAGTTCTTTGACCTTCATATGTCCCCATGCTACTTGAGTATTGGTAATTCTCTGTTTTTTCTTTCCGATTTTTTGTGTCGCACTCACAAAAATTTTAATTCAATATGCATGACATGTTTTTGTACTCTTAGGCTTTTACTAGTGCCAAAAGTAAATATTAGGTTTAATCTGCTTTAAATCATCCTGAAATATGCCCTAATTATAAAATTAAGAGCACACTTATTTTGGAGTAATCTTGTGGTAAACGAAAGTGTTTTGTTTAAAAATATTTATCTTAAGCCTTATAATTTTTCTCCAAATCATTAAATGAAAGGTTTATCATTCAAAATACCTATTATGCTGAAGTTTAAAACCTAGTTACAAAGACCACCACTTAATTTTTTCTTGTTCACTTTTATTTCATATTGACATTCTCAACCTAAGAATACTTTTGAGGAAAGTACTTTTAAAATTGTATGTTAAACAAAGGATTATTTTATCTTATACATTTGATAAAGATCTTTTAAATACCTCTTAATAACTTAGAAAAAGAATTTTATCATGATGAATAATATTTGCAAGAATGCAATAAACAACAAAAAATTAAAAGTAAAATGTGGAAATTCCATTAAGCTCCAAGTAATATAAGTGTGCCATTGCTGCTATCATTCAACATTTTTTGAGAGTCTAGCAAATGCACAACTACAATATAATGATATAATAATATAGCTATTAGAAAGGAGAAGAAAAATGTTTATTATTTCAGATGAGATGATTGCCTTAGAATTCCAAGAGAATCAATAGACAGAATTAATAAGAGAATTCATCATGGTGGATAGATACAAGATCAACATACTCAAATCAATAGCATTGCTTTATGTCAACAATAATCAGTTAAAACATAATATAAAAGTTGTATACAAATGTTTGGAAATGAATAGAAATGGTGAAAGCACATCATAGGATTTGTAATTAGTAGTGCTAACATAAGGCTATGATAGTGGTTTGTTTTTGTTTGGTTGGTTTTTTTCTCTTTCTTTTGGAGTAATGAAAATGCACTAATATTGATTCAAGTGATGAATGTACAACTCTGTGATCATACTAAATGCCATTGATTATACATTTTAGATAAATTATAGGATTTATGAACAAAAAAGTTAATAGAGTGGATTGGGGGGAAAATTCACCCAATGTAAGACATGGACTATAGTTAGTGGGAATACTTTGACAATGCTTTTTCATAATTTGTTACAATTGCAAGGTATTGTTGGTGGGGAGCGGTACTGGAACCCTCTATGATATTATGCATGCTTGTTTTATAAGTTCACAACTTTTACTATATGCATTGTTTATGTCTGTTCATTGGGTATGAATGATATACTTATATACTTCAATAAATTTTTAAATAATAAAAAATAGAAAAAAATCAAACTGGATATAGCAATACATGAGAAATACCTACCAAGAAATGCACACACACACAAAACACTTACTGAAGTAGGAACTTTCACTGAACAAGAACTATTCATCTGTAATAATGATAAGAAAGAATCTCTGCCAGAAATAACAGATACTTTTTTGGTAAGGATTTTTAATGAGTATTCCTACATTAAATCCCACTTCCCACTGACTCTCATAGCAACATGAAATCTAGTTTCTATGGGAAACTATGTCTCTCCAACATATTGTTTACTATTACGATGTTTCTCTTGATGGAAAACAATACCATTGCCAATGAGAAGGAAGCATGCTTACTGCTAGTCATGGGCCATTCAAGGGAGACCAATCCTGAGGAGTAATGCTCAACAGTACAGTCCATATCAGGGATCCATGTAAATGGCCTGCATATACCTGAAATAAATGTCTTTTACACCAGAGCCTCATATTGATGAAACCTACTGGCAACACCAGAGATGCAGTCAATACTTGCTTTTTTTTAAAAATAAAGAGGGATATAGGTTATGCAACATTTAGTAAAAAATGATTACTTTGTAATTAGGGACAATACAAGATACACTCTTACAACCTTTGGCGTATACTACCTGGCCAACTTCCTTTAGGTCTACTCTAGGTAGGGATGGTTTACAGCCTGTGAATAAGTCACATTTGAAAGTCATGGACAATCTACCATTTTAATTTAATTCTAAGACTCTTAATAATATCCTAAGGAGGGCTTCATTTGATCCTTTATCCATCCATTCCAAATGTAAATACAACTTCCTACTGCATCTCAGGCATATTGATGATGCTGTGAATAAGAACGATAAGGCACAGATATAATACCAGGTACAAACGAGTTTAATTTTTTTTTATATTGGAGGGGTTGGTTTGCTCAGCTGTGGATTTCCCTTTGTAATCATATGGTTCAAATGATAGCATTAAAGTGTGTTTGGTAGAATATTTTTTTCTAAGAACACACTATAAGAAATAAATAACATTTTAAGGAGTATCAGACAGAGAGGAGTAGAAAATTCATGTTCATTACCAAGATCTTACTGCTAAATACACATGCATGTAGACACTACATGTCCAGATACCCACCACCACCACCACCACCATCACCAACTCACTACTTGTTCCTAAAGTCTAAGTATTTGCTGTCCAAACTAATTTCTAATTTCTTTCAAAGTAAAACAAATATTAGACAAATAACATTGTGCTTTACCATTCTATCTTTAAAATTTTGCAGAAAATGCTCACTTTCAAATATGTTTCTGTTAGACCATTTTAAAACAAAACAAATCCAAACAAAAAAAAATGTATAAATGAAAAACAATTTGCTCACAGCTTTCTATCACCCTTTTTTGCCATTATCAGTAGCACTTGTAATTAAACATGTGTTTTAAAAGTCATATTGCATGTATTTTCATCCTAGCTGATGTTACATAATTTAGAACAAATCAAAGAGACTTAAAGGACAGGATCAATCAACACCAAATATTAATTTTAAATCTCTATTTTAAGGTTATTTTAATTTAAAAGTTCTTAATTAGGGCCCGGCTAGATAGCTCAGTGGATAAAGAGCTCGCTGGGGGACCACATGGGAGGCCCTGGGTTCGGTTCCCGGGGACCTCTCCTAGCGGGCAGACCGCCTTGGGAGTGGCAGGCCGCCATGGGCGGGCCGGAGCCGCCGTGGGCAGGTCAAGAGGCTGCCACGGACAGGGCAGGGGCCGCCACGGGCAGGGCAGGTCGCCCGCGCGAATGGAGCGCGGCCAGCCACCGGCGAACTGAAAAAGCCGGCCGTGATGGAAGCAGAGGCCGCCCACGGGCGGGGAGAGCCGCGCCTGCGCAGTGACCAAGTCTCGGCGCGTCGCCGCAACGGGGGGGGGGAAGGGGAGATATGTAATAAAATAAATAAAAAATAAAAATAAAAAAAAAAAATAAAAGTTCTTAATTATTTAAAAAACTCATATTACATTATATAAGGATATAATTAGTTTATTAATTAATGTAAGGAATCAGACACATGTTTTAATGCAATATTTTCCTAAGTTTAAAAACATATGAATATGACTACCTCTTATTTTCCTTTCAGTTTTTGAATATTCAGAATAGTTCAACATGACAACTGAGGAGGGTTACTATGGCATGAAAATTCAGAAAATTCTCATCTATAATAACAATTCTACTCGTGCACATAAGAGAATGGTTTTAAAATTAAATCTCAAATTTATGAACCATATCAGCAATGTATCAGGTATTATTTAAATACAATATTAGTTTTAATTTGCTATAACTTGGTTTACTTTCTATGAAATATTTTTATTTAAATTGGTACATCATTTAGGAATTGAAGAGTCTAAAAATCGAACTGTTTTTCCCTCCATTAAAAGACTAAACAAAAGGACGTTGAATATTTACCAGCACTAATGATTCTTGTTGACAAGATTTAAATTCCATATGTACTTACATGCATAAACTGTATTAACTTTAATATTGTAGTAATACATATTTTCAAGTTTGTCATATAACTACATTGTTAATAGAATAAATTTTTAAAATGTTTATGTACCTAGTAAAGTAAAACTGATCCATCTCTGAATGAAGAAAAAGAAATATTATATTCCTACCAAACTTTAGGAAGTTTGATGGAAATTTAATTAAGCCAAATCTTCTTGACTAATAATTTAAATGATTTTTTAAAATGCTTTGGTTTATACCCAGTTCAGTCTACCTTGAGATATGTGTTTTCTGAGTTTAATCTGTAGTGATCCAAAGCAAGGAACTAGGAAAACAGTTAGTGTGATAATCAGCAAACAGAACAGATTTTTGAGATACAGAGCAAATGCCATGAACTAAATGTCATGGTCACAGGCACGTATGAGATAACATAAGGTTTACTAACTATCAAACTTGTATATTTTGAAACATACTAGTATTTGGATCATAGAGTTGGACCAAGAGTTAGAATGAGAGAAAAGACAATTAAAAATGGGACAAACTTTCAGTGTGCTCTCTTATTTTACTTGGCTTTAAAAAGAAACTAATCAGATACCTTCAGGACAAAGGAAATTGGATTTGAAGTGGGCTATTTTATTAATATTTTGAAATGGAGCAAAGATTTTTTTTTTAACTAGTCAATTATCTGGAAATGAGTATAGGACTTCCTCGTTGACAAGCAGAATGCCTTAAAATAAATACCGGGGGTGTATTAAAACTCATTAGAAAATCCACCAAAAAAAAAAAAAAAATCCTGTTTCACTTGACAGCTCACTCCAACGCATTAGCAGTTTCCTCCTGGGTGTTGGAATTAATTCTGCCACAAATATATTTAGTGTTTCAGGTTCCCTCCCCAGTAGGTTTCCACACTTCATTCTTCAAGTTATTGTTGCTTTTCTAGATCTCGTGCTGTGTAGAGAAATGCTAAGATATTAAAGGAAAACCGATTACTTTGGATGGTAGACGTAATCTATTCAATTGTTTTTGGTACCTTTTCTTCTTTTCCCCAGGAATCCTCAGAGTCCCATTGCCTTCGCTAACCTTGCTGCTGGAAGCAAATACTATCAGTTGTTCTGCACTCTGTTTCCAGTATCAGATGGGGTTGGGCTGATATTGCTGCTGTCACTCATTCTCCAAAGAATACTTTGCTTCATACCAATAAGAATTAAGATACTGAGATATTTTTTAAAGCAAAATATTGGGAGGGAATACGTTTTATATATGAGCAATTCACGTGATTCTGACATAAGATTTCTTCCTCTTCATGTTTCTGTTTTTCCCCGGGAAGGATGAAATGGTCTACTTTCTGTTTGTTGTGATCATCTATTCTTTTCCTTGATTGGATTTTCTTTTGGACTTATGTTTTAGTGAAGATAAATGGTATCTTGCCTATAGAAAATAATAAAACAGACTCTCAAATATTTTACCCTGAACTA
Source organism: Chaetophractus vellerosus (assembly GCA_004027955.1). NCBI lineage: Eukaryota > Metazoa > Chordata > Mammalia > Cingulata > Chlamyphoridae > Chaetophractus > Chaetophractus vellerosus. The sequence goes on from PVKH010006134.1 coordinate 7,705, forward strand.
TAATTTGTAGTTGCTTAATAGAGCTATATATTTTTTTATAGCATTTGTGATCATATTCACCATTTTTCTTAATCTCATGTTCTGTCTCATTTTGTTCATAAAGAGAAAGGGCTATTGTTCTTTGTGAACACCTTTCTATCTCGGGAAATTTTAGAGAAACAAAAACTTTTATGGGGAATTTTGATAGAGTGGCAATAATATATATTTACTGTTAATTGCTCAGACTAGACGCCATTAGAATAGTTTCGTCATTCCTTCTCTCTGCTGCTTGAACAGCAGATGACAACTGCTCTCTTAACAAGGTGGAATACAATTTCGATTCGTTTAATTAAGATCGTCTTATAATAATTTAACAGGCAATTTGCACATTTTCTCTTCAGTAATCTGCCTCATTTGTTGTATGTTACCAGCTAGATGTGTTTTTAAAATAGTAGTTATGTTCATATTATTTTTATGACATAAAGGGAGATTTGGAGAGTTAGCCCTTACATCTACTAACGGGGAGATTTAAAATAAAATCACAACATACAACAGAGGTTGTAAATCTCTTTTTTTTAAAAAAAGGACAATGTTAATTTTTCATTTATGCAAAATAGGAAACCTTTCATTATTATGAAAACAAATAGAACAGTGATGATTGTAATCTGAATTAATTTCATATATGTAATTTCTGTTTGAATAATTTGCAATTAATTGGGGAATTTTAAATTTATTTTATATACATCCATTGAACTTGAATCTATAATTTATTTCCTAAGTATACAGCAACTTGAAAGTTACACTCTTCCATTAAAAAATACATTGAGTTTATATTCCATTTTTAACTTTAAAATTAATCAACTTTTTATAATCAAGGTTTATCTACTATTAATTATCTATTTCTTTTTATCATTTTTCTTTCTGGTTTCTAGATTTCTTATTTGTAAAATAGATTGAAGAAGAAAATTTCACATCCACCTTTACACTCAAAACTTCTTTGACTTATAACTGTGCTTATATCATGTTCATAATTAACGTTTGATATCTCAAATAATGATTTCAAGGCATTTGAAGATCTAAATAATGTTTTTTTTCTTTTCCCGCCCTTTTGTAATCCAAATTTGTCTAACGTTCAATGTTGAGTTATTAAAAACTGACCTTAAAGATGTTTTGGTACTTATCCTTCTTCTATTAATGGAAAGGTAACCTAAATCACAGAATGTCGATACAATTCAATCTGGCCATCTTCCAAAGTAATTCTTTGCTTAGCAATCTACTTAACTTCTATATACAACAGAATCAGAAGCCAAACTTTACTTTGGTCTACATTTGGTGTATGTAAAAATACTTTTCTTTGCCTTCATAGGTTATTTTTCTTAAACCCTAACTACAATTTATTAAGCATCTACTCCCATTCCATGCAATGTTCCAAGAGTAGGGTAAATAAACAATAAAAAAGATCAGCCATGTTTTATTATCTTAGAAATTTCATTTTAATGCATATATATATATACATACATATATATGTTGAAGACAGTGTATGCAGGCGTTAGGCAATAAATAAACAAATATTTGAACAACTGAACAAGGTAACTTGATATACTAATATTAGAAATAAAATAAGGTGACATAGAGTAAATGGCAGACCACTTCAGGTAGGGTGGTCTGGGAATTAAGCTCTGGACCAGTGGCCTTTATTATCATTTATTGAATTCTAGGTTACAAAGGAGATTGTCATTGTCCCTGAGTCACAAATGGGATAGTGGAATAATTGGGTAATGCCATGACAATGTTTCTTTGACTTTCAATTACTGATATGCTACAGCAGTTGTTCCTAAAGCCTGCCAACCATTAGAGACATTGAATGAGCCAAAAACAAAGAACGTCCTCAAAATAGAAATGGTACCCTGGAAACTATATATTTTTTAAAAATTCCCAAAGCAATATGATATTCTACCATATATGGAGATTATTTTACAAGAGGATGGTTTGAACAGTTTTATGATATTTGGATTTATAATGCATCCCAACCAATCTTTCCAGCCTCTCCTCCTTTTCACAATGAGCCCCTCACTCACACACACACACACACACACACACACACACACACACCATTGTGATGAGTCATACACTGTCATACCACCTGTTTCATTTTCTTCTGACTGGTTTGCCATTCTAGCATAAACATTCTTCACTTCCCTTGCTGCCTGCTTTTCTCTTCCACCTTATACTACCTCCCTTAAAGGACCATTTAATTGTTACCTACTTTGTGATATGTTACCTCATGGAAAGGGAGGCAATTTACTTTATGTTACATTGTGTGCATGTTGTCATTATAGCAGTCATTCCATGCTGTTTCAACTCAATGCTTGTTCAAAGTAAGATTTAAGTAATGCTTTTTTTTCAAAATTAAAAATAAATATTTGCTTAGGGTGAATTTCAAACATAGATAAACAAACAGAATCATAATCAAATCCTATTTATCCATTACTCGGCCAATCTTGTTTCATTTAACCACCATCCCAGCCCCTGGCTTATATTTTTTTTTCAGTTTCCTCCACATCCCAGACACTGTATTAGTTTAAAACAAATCTCAGACCCTGTATTACTTGTAAATACCATTGTCACACTTGAAAACAAAGAAATCTAAATGATACGTTAAGTAACTTTTTATCCAAGCAAGTAAGTTTACCAAAGGGTAAGTTTACCTCTGGTATAGCTTGGGAACAGCAAACTCAAAGATTAAAATAATAGAAGGGTGTCCAGTACAATAAAGGTTATTAGTTGTCTAACTGAAATTGGGCTATACCTCAGGAGTCATAACTACTTCTAAATTCTAAATTCTTTTTTTTTTTTTTTTTACATATCCTCCCCCCCTCCCTTTCTGCTTGCTCTTGCTGTGTGTCCATTCTTCTGTGCTTTTTCTATGTCTGCTTCTTGTCTACGCCCTGTCTTTGCGGCGACGTGCCGAGTTGGCCCTCTGCGGCAGCGGCTCCCACCGTTCGTGGGTGGCTCCATTCTGTTTTCACGGGCGGCTCCGCTCCATGTTTTGCGGGCAGCAGTCCTCCATGTTTTTTGCGGGCTGCTCGGCTTCTGTTCTTCACAGGTGGTAGCTCTGTTTTTTCACTGGTGACTTTGCCATGCCTGTGGGGGCTCTGCCCTGCCCGTGCGGCTTTTTGCCTTGCCCGTGGTGGCTTTTTGCCTTGCCCACGGCAGCTTTTTGCCTTGCCCACGGTAGCTTTTGCCCCGGCACGGCAGCTTGCCTTTCTCAAGGCCGTCTGCCCGCTAGGAGAGGTCCCCGGGAACTGAACCCGGGGCCTCCCATGTGGTACACCGGCGCTCTTACCCACTGAGCTATTTAGCCGGGCCCTACTTCTAAATTCTTAATAGTTTCCTCCAGTCTGCTTTATTCATGGGGCTTGGTGACCAGTGCACTGCTACCAACTAATAATAATAAGTAGAAAAAAATAAATATGATCAATTCAATGTTTTTTAAAAATTTTGATTCATTTTTGCATCATCTGTTTTTCTATTAGTGGCATTTCCTTGGTATTTTATTTAAATGTAAGATGCTCAGTTTGAATTCCTACTCACTTTTTAGCTGTATATCAAACCATTATATACTTTCTCTTTCTAATATTTTAGTAGCTACCTTTGTATTACTTGTCTTCAGGATGATGGACTTATAATCCACACTTTAATTTTCACTGGATTTTTTTTGCTGCAGTGTTTTGTGACCAATATCCTGCATGGCCTTCTGAAAACAAAAAAAACCTCACCTAATATGCAATGTGGCAGCCCAAGTTTTCACCCCAATTCAGTTAAGTTGCATTGGATAAGTTTGTTAATGTTTTTCATTGATACTGCTTTCAGAGTAAATCCCCTTTGCAAATATTCTGTAAATTTCCTTAACCTAATTTCACCTTGAGAGATATTTGCCCTCTTTGTGCACAAAGCATTGCAACATGTTTAAAGATTATTTATTTATTTTTACCACCAAATAACCTCCCAAATTCTTTATGTGTCTGTTTCTTTCTTTTGCTTTTCTTTTCTTTTTTTTTTTAAGGGTTACTCATGTCAGTTTTTAAAGGAAAAAAAAATATAAAAGTTCAAGGAAATAAAGTATAGTTTTTATTTTCCTTGATTGTATTTTAAAGTGGTCTTTAAAGAATCACTTTCATAGCCAGAAACTGAATAAGCCTTTGATTATAACATTTTTTCCTGAAGCCTTAACAAGGAAAAATTGTGGGAATATCTATTTGTACATTGATTCAGTCTCAAAAACAAAGCTAGGGTAATATTTATCAATCCATCTATCTATCAATCTATCTCTTCCATCATACAACCATCTATCTGCTCCCCAAGTGAAGACCAGGAAATGCACACCAATGAAGCTTAAGTTGCTGAGAGAAGACAGCAGGAGCAAGACTGTACTTCACATGCTGTATAAGGCAATGGGTCAGCCCATATTGCTTACAGAACTCCATATTTTAGGTTGCATCTGGAGGCTGAAATTTAAACTGGGAAAGACAAATTTAAGATTTATAACACTGAGGGATTTAGAAATATCCCCAATGATCTCTTTAGTCGGAAAACAAATTTGGAAGAATTCTTACCAATAGTTCTTCAGGCACTGTGTGATCTAACTTCATCGTGATTGTAAGCATCCACATCCGTGTGATGGAATGGAGGCAGGCTCCAGGGAAAGTACAAGAGCTCAGAATAAAATAACTTCCTAGTCATAAATATTTAGAACTTGTTGAGAACTCCTACAAGATATGCCATAGGTAATTCAATAAGGTGGGTTGGTTTTTTTTTTTGGGGGGGGGGTAGTGTTGTTTGTTTGCTTGTTTATTTTGTAACTAGCATTTGTTGAAAGACATCTTCCTTCCTTGGGAGAAATTAACTTAGTACACCACTTCATTTTCTGAAGATTTTCCTATGGTAATGAATTAGTCACTTTCATGTAAGCTAGACACAAGCCAGTGGCTTGAAGTAATAGAATTTTTGTCTCATCAATCTCATGAGCCATTTAGTCCCCCATTTCAAGAGCAATTTTAAGACTATTTCTAAATGTGTATTCTATTTTTATATTATGCCAATCAAATATGCTCTCAAAGGAAAGCTGACTAAATGGCTCAATTATGGCCATTGATGCCTTTCCCCTCTATTTCAGGACCAGTGCTTCTGAATTACTGTGGGCAAAACTTGGATGTTCCCCACGGGGAAGAATAATGAAAAAAGAAAAAAGAGATTTGATACTGAAGATTTAGAGTTCAGTATTTTAACTTTAATCTTTATTCTCTTGACTGTGGTTATAGAGTTAAAATATTCTTTTGTGGCTTGACTAAAATTTTAGATCATTAAATTTGTGTAATTTTTCTATTTCTTTAAAAAAGCGTTCTCTGCCAAAAAAATCATTTTTACCAAAAATACACAAATAACTTTAAATAATGCACATATATAATCATAAATAAATGTAATACATTAAATGGGAATAAGCAACACAAACATTTTTTGAAAGGAGTCCAGATAATCTTTTAAAAGAAGAAATCAAACATGGAAAGTTTTAAGCATTCTAGTAAATATCAAAAATTTCCTTTGATAATAATTTTAGGCAAGTTAGAAAAGTAAATCCTGAATTAAAATATCTACTCTTATTTTTAAACTGTCTTCACTATTTTTAATTTACACTGTACTTATACATATATAAATAGCAGTTATTCTAAAGAAATGGATATCAATAATGCTTTTGAAATTTACATTTCTGTAAAGCCTGGAAGTAAAAATGTATTTGAATGTATGACCCAAATACCATTTTTCTTAAAGACTACCCATGACACAACTGTTAGTTCAGTTTAATATAAGTATGAGTGTATCTGAATAGCATGATGTGATTCTCCCAAACTGATGGATGATGGAAGCTGCTTTAGCCTGGGCCATATGTTCCTATTTCTTGCCTGGACTTTGGTTTTTAATATTATCTTTTTGAAAAATTTAATGATTTCACACTTTCTGATAACAGTATTCTAACGCAATCAGATGACTTTTTCCTGTTCAACTTCTTGAAAATGTTTGTATTTCCATTTCAGATAAGCAAAACTTTTAGGAAAAAGCCTTTTATATTGCATAAATGTGCAGAACACATTAAATGTTGACATTTTACTATAATTTTTTATTATACACCCTATCTGATTTTGCTTACTGGAACTCTTCTTTTCCCCACTTAAGAAGTGCTTTTTATCTCAAAATGTGGTGATTGAGTGGGCAAAAATTATTGATTTTTCAACATATGCTCAAAAGGTTGAATGTGAAATGTGAACAAACTAGAGAAACACAGTGTGATGTTCGCATTTATTCATTTACCACAACTTCCAAAATATGTAGCACTGGATATGCTTCATTTCAACTTATTCTTAAGGAAAGACTAGATTCTGTTATTCTAGGTTGCTGGAAACCATATACGAAGAAAATTAAATGGGAAAATTAGTTTCTTCTCATTTTTAAATGCATCAACCTAACAAAACATAAATTTTAGATGACTTTTCTAAAGAGTTTCAGTCTTCAAATAAAAATTTATTTTTATGTTAACAGAAAACAGCCTTATGCGCTAAATCCTGAGCTTAAAAATAAAGATAATGAAGTAAATTTAGAAAAAAGAAAGATGACGCATATACTACTTCCTGAAAGTGACAGAAGTACTTAAGACTAATACTCTCAAGGTGTGGTTCCAGAAGGAAATATAATTTAATTTAAACAAAAAAATTAATAGATTTCTGAACCACAGTATCATAAATGGCAGAAAGGAAAGGAGAAAGGAAGAGAGGAAGAAAAAGATAGGGGGAAGGGAAGGAGAGAAAGACAGAAAAGATATTTACATCAGGGACAGTTGCCAGTTGCCAGGACAAATTCTTATAAAACTTGGTAAGGAGATGTCATTCTTTGAAAAATTTAATTTTCTATAGGGTAAATGTTTCCCTTGATAAAGGAATAGAAAAACATGAGTAGTAACTTGCCAGTATTGCCACTAAATTTTACCCTGTCAATTGCAGGATTCCTGTGTTAAATCCTATTTTATTTTATTTTTTTAAATAATAATGTTGACTCAAAGATCCATTGAAATGTTTTTCCATAGATTAATTTATAGGTGGTCATTAAGTTCATTTCATTGTGATGAATGAATATAAAAGCATGGTACATTAAATTTTAAGGTCTTTGAACAACTACAATGTTTATTTTAAAGGGAAAGGATTGGGTAATTAGTCAAAATAACTGATGGAATGTTTACAGATAAATGTAAATGAGCTAGTCTATAATAAGTTTAATTGTAAATAAAAGCCATGAAATCCAACTTGCTTTTGTTGTCATATATTGTGGATGACTCTTTGTGGATGCCATTGATATATGGTCATATTTGTGAGACAAAAAGCTATGTTTAATTAGAAATCATCAGTCTGTCAATAACATAATTTTCTGGGTATTTTTTATCATGACAGTCAGAAGGCAGAGGATTAGAATTTTCTTCTATATAATAAAAGCATTATATAATATGTAACATATAACACGGTATTATAATAATGTTAGGCTACATAGTGTCATCTTCAAACAAACTGATATAACAATCTTCAAAGGGTAAATGTTTACCCAGATAGGACAATTTTTAATTTTTGCCTCTTATTTTTCATATCACAGCATTCATGATTATTATGAAAACAGTTAACATTTTTTCATGTGTTAGAATGAAATATTAAAAGTAAATTCATCATTACACAACTGTCAGATAAATTTTTTTTCACCTGGAAACTGAACAATTTATAATTCCAAAAGGACATATCTTTGAAAGATTATCTATTTTGTGTCCTTTAGTTGGCTAATAGCTTTCACTTATTAAATATTCCCTGATGAGAAATGACTGCTTTTACCATCCAGTCGCTATTTTAGATCGCCTACTTTACAGGTATTAGGAGAGAGCTAAGTGAAAAATAAGCCCAGTGAATGGCTATTCAATTAGGGCATAAAACCTTTATAAGTGCCATTTCAAAAAGTCAGACTATATGTCTGATAGAATTTAGAGTAGGTCATGTGTTAAAGAATTACTCATAATGATTTAGTTCATTCATTTTATAGATTACAGTTTCTGCTTTCCGATTGATGCACAATGGATTTCTGTGTTTAACTCCCATTAATGCTAATGGTAATTTTGTGCATAAAACAGAAATACATTTGAAAGAAGTAGTCTCTTTTCCTCTGTTATCTACCTACCCACTTTCTCTCTTAGACTTGTATAAAAATTTAAAATTAGGCAAAAATATTTTAAAATAGCATAAAAAGACATTTAAATTGTTGACAGATTCATTTTGAGAAATATCTTTGTCATCTAAAATCTTCTAAAAATGAATACCTTTCAAATAGAGGGTCTTTTCTGAATATGAATATTTGGGATTAATTTTACAGGTTTCTTTATGAATCATTGCAAGTCATTGGAATCTTGAAACTAAGTATTCAATTTTTAAAGATGATTGAAGGCTTAAAAACTCCCTTTTCCTTTGGTTAAACATTAAAAAAATGTTTTCCATTTCTAGACTATATTTTGACTCATCCTTTACTTCTTAATTAAAATGTAGCTCTAGTTTAGAAATTTTTAAGAAGGTGGTAGAAATGTGTCCAAAATTATTTCTCTGAATTATGAATTTCAAAGGCAAAATGTGTGGACATTTATTTGATGTGTTTGTTTGAATTTAGCATAGAGATCTGAAAGTATTCAGAAGTTTGTTTCTGGCGATACTAGACACAACTCACCGTTGTGGTCCAGATCTAGGATAATCTAAAATGGGATAACATACAGCCTTTATGTTGGCTATCCTCTTCTTTCATAGCTATATGAGTTCATAAAAACTGTAAGTAATATATTTGGAAAGAATGAGAGAGCACATCTCCAAGTAACCAGATGATGCCTTATTAATGTTTTAATGTACATTAGGTATGAATCTATCTAAATACCAATTCATATGATGGGAAGGGGATGTAGCTCAATGGACTGGGCTCACATCTACCATGTGGGAGGCCCGGGTTCGATTCCCAGGGCCTCCTGGTGAAGGCAAGCTGGCCTGTGCGTGCCTGCAGATAGTGTGGCAAGATGATGCAACAAAGGGAGACAAGCAGACACAGAAGAACATATAGCAAATGGACACAGAGAGCAGACAGCAAGTGCAAGCAGCAAGGGGGGGTGGGGATAAATAAATAAAATCTTTAAAATCTTAAAAAAATACTAATTTATATGAGGTATATAAATAATAGCTATTCAAAATTATTTTTAAAATGGAATTGAAACACAGGTTTTAATTGCCTTTTTACTCAAAATTTTCCTATGGATCCTTGTTTCATTCAGAAGAAAAGCAAAATTCCTTCCAATGGTCTGTAGTGCTGACCAATAGAAATATAATGCAAGATATATACATACTTGTACATTTCTGAGTAGCCACATTAATAAAGGTAAAAGAAACAGATGAAATTATACTTAATAATATATTTTATTTAATCTAATACATTTAAACGTTATTTCAACATGTAGTCAATGTTAAAAACATTGATGAACTCTTTTGCATTCCTTTTTTATACTACATATTTGAAGTCCATTGGATTTGTACCCTTAATGCTCCTTTCAATTTGGAGGCTAAATATAATAAGGGATACTTGGTGTATATTTAGATTTCATAAAATGTATGGTTAAAAACATTAAATTTGCATGACTAAGAGGTTCCAAATATATTTTAAAATTTGCAATAACTAAGTTAAATATACAAAGATTGCTCTTTAATATCTGTATCCAGTGTGACAAAAGTCCTTTGGTTTCTAATAGAGATTTAAATGAATTAAACTTTGACCTCATTCCTACCATTCTCTTTCCCCAATTCTATCCAGCCCATTGACTGCCTTGTTCTTCCTTGAACCATCCACAGACTCTCCTGTCTTGGGGTTTCACACTGATTTTTTCCTCTACTTGCAAAGGTTTTCTCCAGATACCAACATGACAAACTCCCACATGTCCTTCACCTTCTCAGTGGTGCCAACCCTGGCCATGCTTTTTTTTTTTGGAAATTACTCCCCTAGCTCTACATTTATCCTGCTCTCATCTCTTTCTCCCTGGAACTTATCTCTTGCCAACAAACTATGTGATTTACTCTCCCCTCCTCCCCACATGGTGATCATTTATTTCCTTTCTCTCCTGCCTAGAATCTAAGTTTCAAGAAGACAGGAATTTTTATCACTTCTCCTTTTGACATATACCAAACAGCTAGTACAATAATATTGGTAATTGGTGCACAATAAGTTTTATTGAGTTGATGAAGAGCTTCCTAGAGTTTAGGTTTACAGCCTGAGGTAGCAAACTGTGGGTCAGAAAACAGACCTTATGGAATAAGAACTAATTCATTATTCCTTTTAAATTGGCCAGCTATCTCATTCACTAACTGTGCAAGGAAAAAGAAAAAGGGTCAGAAACCACTGAACAGGGAGCCAGGAGGTCTACTTTTTTTTCTCAGTGCTCTTGCTATGTTACCTCAGGTAAGCCACGTTATACTTCCAGGGTTGAAAATTTCCCCCTCTTTTATATGAGGGAAATGGAATGAGCACCAGTTTGTTTTCTTCCATTTCTCAAAATCCTACTCAGAACTATTTCCCGTAAAAAATTTCTCCGAAGGGTTTCAATAAATCCATCCACCATGAACAAAATGCAATTAAACAGAGCTCAGTAAGCAATTTGATGCTGTACATATTTACAAGGCTCTGCACTCCAGAGAGCACCATAAAAGTAGAGCCCATGATGGGCAAATAATGAACAACTAAGTGAGAGGATATTGACAGAGCCAATATTTGAGACAATGAATATGAGCATGAAGTACTCCTATATTGAGAGTCATGAGTGTAAAATATATTAAACTGTCTCCAATTTATTGCTCAGGCCCAAGAAATTTCATACATATATATAAATAATATATACTATATTATATATATATAAATCTTAAGGGCTCATAAAACATAATTTAAACCAAAAGAAGTATAGCAAACCCTGGTGATGATATTACCTGTTACATTTAGATTTCTTTCCATATATAATTGAGTTCTTCATGCCATGGAAGATATGAAAATAAATAACTAACTGCAATAAGGAAGATTTTAGTTAAGAAGGAGATATTTGAAATGGTAATATAAGGCAGAATGTGGAAATTTCATGAAATGTATAAATTTCTATAAGAGTTCAGGGGAGGGACCGGCTCGATAGCCCAGTGGATAGGGCGCCGGCATACCACATGGGAGGCCCCGGGTTTGGTTCCTGGGGACCTCTCCTAGCGGGCAGACCGCCTTGAGAATGGCAAGCCGCCATGGGTGGGCCAGAGCCGCCGTGGGCAGGGCAAAAAGCTGCCACGGACAGGGCAAAAGCCGCCATGGGCAGGGCAGGTCACCCGCGAATGGAGCGCAGCCAGCCACCCGCGAACTGAAAACCGGCCGTGAACGGACACAGAGACCGCCCACAAGCAGGGAAAGCCGCGCCTGCGCAGTGTCCACTCTCGGCAGGTCGCTGCAGCAGGGGGGAGGGGAGATATGTAATAAAATAAATAAATCTTTAAAAAAAAAAAAAGAGTTCAGGGGAAAGAGACATAATTCATGACAGAGAAGTTAATCATTTGCTTAATCTATTTTGTTATTCTAATTTATTTTGTTCTCATTGTTGTTTTAATATCTCCTTATTAGGTAGTAGTTAAATGTATAAAATTTGAGAAACTAGAATCAAGATCTGATTTTATAATTATTTATATGTGTTACATATATATGAGTACATATAGATACATATATTTAACTGTATAGTTTTATATGTATTTAATTATAATTTCTATTCATAGCATATTATAAACTATTCTATGGAAACTAATAAAAAGTGACACCTCTCATCTTTTATTAAACAAAGGGTTACAGTTGAGTACTTGAAAACTCAGTGGAAAAGATAGGGATTAATTAAGTCAACTGGCTTTAAAAACGCTTACTATTATAAAGCTTACATATTTAGCCTAAATATTTTCTTATCATTTTAGGTATGCATGATGATCTCACTAAAAATGATGCCTCTATTAGTACTAGTAAAATAATTCAAAAAACAAAGTACTTACATAATAAATTAAAATCACTTTTACTACTATTACTATCCATTAGGTTTATACGTTCAGAACAGTAGAATAAACATAACCAAGAAAAATTTATGTTGATATTTCTTAAACACAAAGACTTTCTAAAGCATCTTTTCTCTATAGTGAGCAAAGTTAAGGGCTGGAGGAAAAAAATATTGATTCCCAGGGTATTATAATTATTCTCAGGCAATTGTTTATTTGTTGTTGTTATTGTTTTTCTGGTTTCTAATAAAAAATTGAGCACAATATTTAACAAAATAAAATAAAATATTTTATTTATAAATATTTAATAAAATAAATAAATCTTTAAAAAAAAATACTATTCAAAATGTAAAAGGACACAGTTTCTTTTAAGGTAAAACTAGGATTATGTAGTCAAGCATGACTTGTCCACATACATAAATTATACTTAAAATCAGGAGTTTAAAGGCATGTGAATCTAATTTACCAAAATTAATCATTATTTCTTGGGAATAATTGTCACATTAGGGCATAGTAAGCTAATTGTCTCAAAATGCAACCCAACTATTGAATTAAAATTAATATACTCTTTTTTTTAAAGATTTATGTATTTATTTATTTTTAATTTATTACATATCCCCCCCTTTCTTTTTTTATTCTTTCTTTTTTTTTTTTATTACATATCCCTCCCCTTTCTGATTGTTCTTGCTGTGTTCATCCTTGCGTTCTTCCGTGTCTGCTTGTCCCTCCCCCATGCAGTGACCTGCCAAGTCAGCTCACCACACGGCGGCCTGCCTGCTCACAGGGACTTGCCCTGCCTGTGGCGGCTTTGCCCTGCCCGAGGCGGCTTGCCTTCTCAAGGTGGTCTGCCCGCTCGAGGAGGCCCCGGGAACTGAACCCGGGGCCTCCTATGTGGTAAACCGGCGCCCTACCAACTGGGCTACATCCAGACCCTTAATATACTCTTAATAGCTTATCACATGCCAGCAGTATTTTTCCACGTACTGCAATGGTAACAAGAAAGACAAAGATATTTTTAAATGTAGTTGGGTAAATAAACAGGTTAGAATTGACTTTAATTACCATGAAAATATTTGCAATGGTTACCAGTAAAAGGATATACATTAATTTTACAAGATTTTATGATATATTTTACATGTTTTATTTAAAATGCCCCAACTGAAACTCCTTAGGAAAACAAACTTAAGCCTTTTAATATTGCTTCTATTCATGGAAGCTAGAGGATATCTCAGAATTGTTAATGTATCAAAGAGTCTTTACCTGGAGATTATCCATTGCATCTGATCAAGGACAAAAATGGTGGGAAGTTACTTCATATTTTCAAAGATTACTAGTCAAAATTTATTTGCAATAGTCCTGTATTATGAATAATGGAAACTCTTTTATTGGAAAGGGTGACTAACGTTCTACTGGTTAGAGAAACTTATGAGATACACTCTATTTTTTTTCTTCTTCTCATGTCTAAAAATTGTCTTCGGAGGCCAATGTTGTTTCTAGATATCTTATTTT
>PVKH010006135.1:0-21348 GCA_004027955.1 Chaetophractus vellerosus
GTTCGGTTCCCGGGGACCTCTCCTAGCGGGCAGACCGCCTTGAGAATGGCAAGCCGCCATGGGCGGGCCGGAGCCGCCGTGGGCAGGGCAAAAAGCTGCCACGGACAGGCAAAAGCCGCCACGGGCAGGGCAGGTCGCCTGCGAATCGAGCGCAGCCAGCCACCCGCGAACTGAAAAAGCCGGCCGTGATGGAAGCAGAGGCCGCCCACAAGCGGGGAAAGCCGCACCTGCGCAGTGACCAAGTCTCGGCGCGTCGCCGCAATGGGGGGGAAGGGGAGATATGTAATAAAATAAATAAATCTTTAAAAAAAAATATATATATATATATATATATAATTCTTTTTTCCATTTTGCCTTGTGTTGGTGCAATATCTGGTGTCCAGTCTATTCCCTGGCACCTTCCCCTTCTCACTCTCTGGTGTCCCACAATTTTTCATTTAATTTTCAAAGATGTTTTAGGTGACAGCAAAGTCATGTACAGAATACAAGACACTCTCATATACTCAACCTCCTCCCCTGTTCCGCACCCCACACCAAAACCTTTTTGTATGTGGAAGGCAGCACCAACATACCTGATATACAAATAGTGAAATACAGCCACCAAACATTGTCATTGGTCCACAGCATGGTTTACATTGTACATTTTTAAAATTTTTGATGACATTCACCCTGTCCTGTGTCCATCACTGCAAGGCAATGGAAAACATTTCATCTGACCACTAAATGCCCCCTGTTCAATCCACTCTGTTCCTCCCTTCCCCTCCTCCTAGGGCCCACAAAGATCCCCTGGCTTGACTCTTTGGATGACAGGGTTCTTAGTTACATGCAACAAAGTGTGTTGCCCCACTGGTTCATCCCCCATCGCCCATCTGTCTATTTCTGAGTGAATTGGACCTCTGAAAACAGGGAGTCCATCTCCTTCCCTCTCATTGTGTGGGTCTCCACCCACTGACACAACACATTATGACAGGATGAACACTCCCACACTCCCCAGAGGCCCGCTCCAGATACACACCCCTGAATGCCCCCCAACCCACACCCCAAAGCTGTGACACCTCCCCGTCACATCACCACAAGAGCATTCCCACCTTTCTACTACCAACCCCACACCCACTTTTCTAGTTATTTTTGATGTCTTGCTTTCCCTGTGTGTTTTTGCTCATGTATTGAGAAAACACCCTGTAGGGAAAGAGCATTTGCTGGACAGAGACTTAGGAGAGGGTGAATCTCAGTTTTCCCTCCCTCTCTCCCTGCCTCATCAAATATATATCAAGGTGCAATGTGACAACGTCAAGGAGAGGCTCTGCCATGACATAGAAACTAATTATAGGGGGCCGGCTGTAGCCCAGTGGATAGGGCGCCAGTTCACCACATGGGTTCAATTCCCGAGGACTTCTCCGAGCGAGCAGGCCACCTTGAGGGGGCAAGCTGCCGTGGGCGGGGCAGAGCCGCCTGCATGGTGAGCTGACTTGGCGCATCGTTGCAGCAGGGGGAGACAAAGCAGACATAGAAGAACACAAAAATGAACACACAGCAAGAGCAAGCAGAAAGGGGGGGGGGGAAATGTAACAAAAAAAAAAGAAAAATAAATTAATTAATTAAAAAAAAGAAAAAAGAAATTAATTAATTAAAAAAAACTAATTATATTTCTTTCTCAACGAGCTCCACAGAAAGTTCAGTGGGGTTTGGTGGGCCAGCAAAACAGAATAAAAACTGCAGGTGTCTGTGTTCTATGTTAGGAGTGAGGCATGGAGGACCCAAAACAATACCTATATACCATACATGGAGAATCAAGGAAGGTTCTGAGCTCACTTTGTGAAAGGAAAGAGACATTTAGCTGATTCATGGAGGGGGCATGGTGAGGCCGCAGCAGAAACGGTCTGGAAGTGAGCATACAACTATGCTAGCCTGCCAGCCTATTGGGCCATAGGTGCAGGGACATGGGCATGGATCAAGTGGAAGAGGTCAGTAGGCACTGGGCAACCAGTGCCTCCAGTGTATTAAATAAAATAAAATGGCCACCTGGCATTGCCTAGATGGATCCCTTTCTGAGAATGGATTTTCCAGAAGACAAAAAATAATTGAGGGGCTTTCTGAGAAAATGGAACCATCAGAATACAACCCACAGAATTGCAGATAGCTAACAACTGGTGATGAACTAGTTTCAGTCCAGTAAAGAGAGCCTCTCAGAATGGGAAAACATCATGTAAATCAGTGTAGATCTGCTCCCCTCTCTGTAAGAAGCCCCTCTATCAGTTCTCCTCTCCCTGCTTCAGATGTAGTTTGGATGCTGCCTGATTCATGAATCATAAACTGCTCAAATAAATGCCCATAAATGATATCTTGTCTAATATTTCATTTTAGAGGTCATGCAAGTCCTGCAGGAGGCAGTGACACTATTGTCATTATTGCTTTCCCTGAGAAGATCCAAGAAGCAAGGTGAGGAGTGGCCACAAGTGCAGATCTCACAATTGGAATGACTTGTCAGCTATGAGGTCATAGGCAAGTCACCTTACCTCTTGTGACAGCTTGAGGCATTTTTTGAATCCCAGAAATTATCATGTTCCTGCAGCTAATCCATTCATGTGGGTGTGGACACTTTGATTGGATTGGCTCAGTGAGGCGTGACCCAGGGTGCGTCTTGGCCCTCTTGCTAGAGTCCTTTATAAATGGAGGACTGAAAGCAGAGACATTCAGAGAAAGGCTGCAGAGACAGAGAAACCCCAAGAGGCTGAGAGAGAGGTCCCGGAGACTGGAGGCTGGAATCAGCAGAGCACAGAGGCATGGAAAGAGACCCCTGAGAGGCTGAAAGAGATGAGGACAGGAGAAGAGGGGAGAGATGAGCCATAGGCCTGAATGCCCACAGCTGAGCTCCAGAGACAGGCAGAGTCACCATTATACCCTGCCATGTGCCTGGTTGACTATAGCTGAGCATAGGGAGAAAATGAGCCTGGAGGGGAAAGTAGAGACCTCAGCAGAGACTGGCCGCCATTGTGCCTTGCCACGTGGCGTGAATCCGGGGTTGCCAGCAGCCTAACTTTGGTGAGACAGCATCTCTGATGATGCCTTGATTTGAACATTTTCACAGCCTTAAAACTGTAAGCTTTTAACTTAATGAAGTCCCATTATAAAAGCCAACCCATTTCTGATATTTTGCTCACAGCAGCTTTTGGCAAACTAGACTCCTCTTAGCCTTTGTCCTTTGCCTGTAAGATCTGGATGAAGTGGCACCTACATCTTTGGATTTGGGGAGGGGGAGATGAGAAGAGATGCACTCAGATTCTCATGCATAGTCAAATGGGAATCCCCTATATGTTTTATGTAACATTTATGTAATCGAAATATCTTTTTAAAAATTTAAAAATTAAAAAAAAATAGTAATGATCGTTTTAGCATTATTATTTTCAAGCTTTTCAGGATGAAGCTTTGTCACCAGGATAAAGGGGCCGATGCTTTTGGCACCAGAGGGCCCTGTAGTTCTTCTAAAGGAACCCCTCAGCCCCAGGCCCAAAGGCCAGAGGTAAGGAGAGGACACATGCACAGACCCAACCCCTTTGTTTAGCATTCTGGAGCTACTGAGCAGCCTTCTGCCCGTCACATTTGCAGCAGCATAACTAAGTTGCACATGGTTTCCTGATGATGGTCATGATTTAAATTTTAATAATCTTCTTGTTGAAAGACAAATCAAGAAATAAGGAAAACGTAAGCTGGAGAAGTTGCATTTCTCAGAAAGGCTATCACTAATTAAGATGTTGAAAGCAATCTTAACACCATTTCTCACTGCTGTGACAAATCTGACAGGTTTACTAATTAGCATTCCAGGACTCTCACACTGAATGTCCACATTTTTGTCAGATGGTGTGACAGAACACAAAGGGACTTGGTAATTGCCGCCAGTGATTCAAGACCTTGCTGAAAGTGAAGCCTCCTCTTGGGTGGCTCCTGGGAACTGGTCCCTGGAGCAAATGTGTGGCCATCGGAAGATGCTGCTCCTTGGCCTCCCCATCTCTGACCCCAAAAGAAGAGGAAACTCAGAATCATCGAGACGTCAAGGTGAAGAGGGCTCAAAGTTGCCTTCCATGCCAGAATGTCTTCTACACTTCACCAAGAAACGTCAGCACAGCCTGAGTGAGCAGAGCCCAAGACTCGCCCAGCTTTCACCGTGCTGGCCATTAGCAACCACTTCTTCGTACTAAGATCTTTCTCTCTAGGCTTTCCCCCATGGGTCCTTGGTTCAAAGCTTTGTGGCAGCACATGACAGTTCTAAAGCCCTTTCCACAAGCCAGCCCTTCCGCAAGAGATACGCAAAAGCAATCAGTAGTGCTTTCAGTTGACGCTGTGCTTTCATATGCATCTTTTCATTTATCATAAGTACTTTGCCTAGTGGATAGTTAGAACCAGCCCCCCCACTTACAGGTGAACCCATTGGATTCAGAGCGATGACATGACTTGCTTCAAGAAACACACCAAGGAGATGGCTGAGTTGAGTCTCAATAATGACCCAGAACTAGGTTTAGAGTCTCCTCGCCATTCTCAACTCTCCCCTTGAAATAAGTTGCAGCTCATCCATACCTATAAATATCATATTGTTTAAGGCCTTGAGATCCATGAGGCAAACGGGATCCACTGCAATAGCCTCTTTTAGGCAGGCATTCAAAAGGAGGCCACTTATATGAGGTAAAATACAGCAGGGGTTTGCTGAGCTCCGGGTCTGGGCCAGGATCGTAGGGATGCAACTGAGAAAAGCCAGCAACAAAGCAGGGATGGCAGAGGGTGTGGCCCCAGAGGAATGCATGGCTGGAAAGCCAGGAGGAAGGAGTGAGACCACTAGAGCCAAGGCACTCCCGCCATGGGGCTGAGAGCCCTGAGGACTGTCAGGGGACATAGGGCAGGGGCCTCAGCCAAGACCCTATGTGTGCTGAGGCTGTGACAGCCTTTGTCCTCCAGGATGTGTAGGTCAATGTGGAAGTCACTCCTGGAAGTTCCTTGCCACAACCCCCATTTCTTAGTCTAGTCTGGCCTTCCTTTGCAATCCCATTAAACGCTTCTGTCCATCGTTGACCTTATTCTGCTATGTGGCTACTCTTTCTTTGCTTGCCTATCTCCACCTTTGTTTCAAGGTCTTGGAGGGCAGAATGAGGCCTTATCCATAGCAGGGGCTGGCATGAAATAGGTGTTTGGTAAATATCTGTAACAGAATGAATCCTGAAGCATTTTCTAAATCAGCCACAATAAATGAACAAAAAATGAACAAATGTCTTCCATGTCTATGGAAAACATTGCTTTTGGAAGTTCTGAAAATAGTAGAATTAGGGAAGGGCAAGTTAGCAACTCTTCCACCAGATAACTTTCAGACTGAAGAATGATTAGTTCATCAATCCTTGTACTAGAAATCCAAACCATGTGGTTCTGCTTGATAATCTCCTACCAGGGTATTTGGAAACAAGATGAAGGTGAGATAAATATCTCATATAACTTGGTTGACTCCGAATATGTGTTTTTTTCCAACAAATAAGCTAGTAGGGATAATTTCTCATTTTATTATGTACTGCAGCTGCTCCTGGGCTCACTGATTCCCTGTTTCCCACAGGAAAGGAGTAATTCCAGAAGCTGTCCTGAAAGGTCATTCTTGCCAGGAAATTTTTGATAAATCTACAGACATACACTCAATGTTAAATGGCAGCATTTTCCCTTCCTTTCTTTTTCTCCCCTCCTCTCCTTCTTCTTCCTCCTCCTCCTTTGCTTTTTCTTCCTCATGTAAAGCTATCCTGTGTTTTTAAATTTAGTAGGTAGGTGTGATGGTTAGGCTAACATGCCTGGCCAGGTAATTGTGCCCAGTTATTTGGTCAAGCAAGCACTGGGCTAATTGCAATACAAGGACATTTATAGACTTTAGCTATCACGGAGTTCATTGCATAGATGACTGATTACATCTAAGATCGATCAGGGAGATTGCCATCAGCAATGAGTGATGTTTTATCCAATCAGTTGAATGCCTTAAAGGGGGAAGTGATTTCAGCATTCAGGGAGAATTTCCCAGCTATCTTTGAACAACCAACTTCTCCCAGGAACTCATCAAGGACCCTCATTGGACTTTCATCAGAGCCCCTGGTTTGCAGCCTGCCTGCAGAGCCTGGACTTGTGCATCCCCACAGTCACATGGGAGACTCATAAAATCTCATACTACCTACAGATATCTCCTGTTGATTCTGTTATCCTAGAGATCCCTGACTCATGCAGTAGGTAACAGCAGTGGGGTGAGGGGTGCCTGAGCAGGAACCAACAGCATCTTCTAGGACAGGCATTATTGGAGTTCTGTTATTCCACAGGGAATTCATGATTTGTGTGTGCCTTCTGAGCCTACAGCCCACTTCATCACTGACCCTCAGGGCCTCAATTTAACCTCCTCCAAAAGTTTCCTTGGACCCCCCCCCAACCCCCCGGATCTCTCCTTTCCAAAAATCCTACAACACTGCTCTGAACCAAATACTCGTGTAGTTAACCTCTGCCTTAAAATTCTGTCAAGTTGTCATAGGTGCACATAATTGTTTCCCTTTAAGCCTGAAAGCAACTCCAAGGCATGGACTGTGGCATCAAAAAATAAGCCTTTATCTAACAGCCTCAATGCACTAGTTCAGCCCTCCATGGTGTGAGGGCTTCAATAGAAGGCACAGATCCTGCACAGTAATAAATGATAATGATAGACTGCATAGTAGCAAGTTATAATACCAAACTATTGTTAAAATGTTTACTAGTGCTTACTGGTGCTTGGTATTTGCCAGGCAACGTGCTAGGTACTCAACAAGCAGCATTTCATATAATTTCCACCACGTTTCTGTTTAAGTAGTGTATTTTCAGGAACGCTTTCTCCATTGGGTAAAAGGCAAACTCAATAGAGAGTGACTTGAACAAATCAGAGGCATGTTTGCACTATATAAATCTGGAGATGGAGTTTTCCTGGCAGTAGTTTCATGGCTCAGTGTCTCTGTGAATCTCTTGGGCTTTTCCTTATGCTTGATACCTCACAGTTACACAATGGCTGCTGCAACCCCAGACATAACATTTGCCTTCAAGATAAGTAAAAAACCTGTAACCAGCTACATCTGTCCTTTTCATTAGGCAAAATAAAACCCTTCTCAGAAGACTCCAGAAAAACATCCATTTCCATGTTAACCAGACCTGAACTGTGTTACAAGGTTAGCCTTGTCGGCATGGAAGTTTAGTAAACTATGCATTTCCTTTACTTAGATGTTAGGGCACTGTGGAGCAAATGGGAAAAAGAGAAAAGGGATGTAGGAAATGTCTGTCAGGTTAGCCAGTGAACATCGGCTGCTATATGCAGCTACTAAATTTACCTCCACTTTTTAGATAAGAAAATGGAGGCAATTAAGTAATTGCCCAAGGACTGGTAAGCAGTGGATTCAGGATTTATTCTCAACTCATTCTGTAGAGTCTGTTCTTTCGACTACTATGGCATATTGCTTCTTCAGTTACTACATCTCAGAACTTCATTTCTCTCTCAAAAAATGCCAGCTCCAGGATAGAGAGAATTCAGATCATTACCTTAGAGCATTTATCATCAAATATGGGAATCAAAAAGTGCTAAATCCTGGACTATTATCTATCTGCAGAGAAGAGCAAATGTGAGAAAGCTAGTAAAGGAGAGGCCATGAGTACAAAAAGAATGGCTGGCCGCTGTTAAACAGAAACGTGGAGCAGACAAACATGTGGCATCCTCCATGCTTAAAACGGGAAAACAGCTATCCAATATCTTACCTTTCCTTTGGCCGGGAAAGGATTACCAATATTTTATGTGATAGCAGAATGCCTAGGTAGTTTTGCACATCACCGTTTATGGCATAGACAATTGATTTAATTTCAAATGTTGTTTTTTAAATCTCTGCAACAAGAAAGAAACAGAAAGAGGTTGCTCAGCAGAGGGCAAAGTTCATAAAAGGAAGGATCCAGATCAATCACCTTCTAATTTTGAAGGAAGCGCAACTCCCGTGACACAAGTAGAGACAATGCAGACCTGGTGGTGTATCTGCGGTGCTAGGTGGTTCGCTGTGGCATTTGGAGTTGACTTATACTGGCTCATGAGAGCTGGCTGCTAGCATTTTCCCCCAACTCCATGTTTAGTGACACCATACGTATAGCACCAAATCATCCATCGTGGGGGCACTTACAACGCAGGCATTTGGAAACACGACAGATAGGGGCTTTTTTCTCAGAAGGCGGACTGTTAAAGATTTACGAGCTCCCCATTGTTGTGCAGCTCAGACATTGAGTACAATAGTGATACCCAAAGAGAAAAGAAGAAGGGAACCAAATACTATCAGGCTGGTCCAGAATGTGGACTCACAGCTGCTGACCTTGACACCCGATTAGTAACGGGCCATATCTTATTTTCATCACGGTCTATGGCTTTGGGGAATACTGGGTAGGCAACTGGCTTTGGATTCTTTCATCTCTATTCTTCTGTCTCTTGCTAAATAAACCTATTATCGGCAGCCAGAGAGCCAATAGCATGTGGTTAGATGCATCATAGGTTCCTTAATGCTTTGGGGCAACTTTAAATATTATCAAGTTCCTGAAGGCAAGTTTACCAACACACTTGACCCTGCATGTCGGAGCTCTGTTTTCTCATTCATTACCGGCCTGATGCAATGACCTTTCACAGGTAATCAATAGCTAAACTGATAAATGGGGAGCCTCCTTAAAAATCCATGGCTTGATTGCTGAGACTGAATGTTTTATTCATTGACAGGTGTGATTTATCATTCAGTGGCAAGGAGGAGAAGGTTTGTTGCAGCTGCTCTCGCAGACATTGCACAGCAGTGGGGGCTTCCCATCTGTTTCCAGCGTTTGGTAAGGGAGCTGCGGCTATATTTAGCATATTAGGCCATTAGCGATCTGTAAACAATCCAGATGCATTATTCTTCCCATTGTTCATAATTAAACTCCTCATCATGGGAATTGTAGTGCATAAAGTCTTGTCTGTGATCTTGCATTCAGATTCAAAAACCATGAAATATTTCTATCCAAGTGGAAACCCCTCCTAGGACTCATCACCTTCTTAATGGAACAAGCAGCCATAGCTACCTGCCCATGGAGTGAGGACCTACTATGTGCTAGACATTAGGTATGGCCCTAATATACTTTATATGCATTTTATCATTTTAATCTTTGTAAAAACTCTGAAAGACCATTTCTTCCCGATTCCCCTTTGTTTCTCTAGAGGGTCACACAGAAAAATCGAACCAGTCAGGGTTCAATCAGAGAAGTAGAACCACTGGGAGTGATATAGAATAAGGGATTTGATCTTATACCATTTGTGGGAGCTGGTTAAGTTCTTAATTTTTGGCTATTTATTCCACACCTGATGCTGGACTGTGTATTCATCAGTGTTCTCTAGGGAAACAGAATCAACAGGAGATATCTGTAAATAGTATGAGATTTTATAAGAGTCTCTCACGTGACTGTGGGGATGCACAAGTCCAGGTTCCACAGGCAGGTTGCAAACCAGGGGCTATGATGAAGTCCAGTGAAGGTCCTTGATGAGTTTCTGGGAGACATTGGCTGTCCAAAGACAAACTGGGAAATTCTATCTGAATGCTGAAATCACTTCCCCTTTTAAGGCTTTCAACTGATTGGATAAAACATCACTCATTGCTGACAGCAATCTCACTGGTTGATGTAGATGAAATCAGCCATATATGCAGTAAACGCACTGATGACTAAAACCCATAAATGTCCTTGTATTACAATTAGCCCAGTGCTTGCTTGAGCAAACAACTGGGCTGGCCGAGTTGACGCATCAGCCGAACCATCACAAGCTGTAAGTCAGCAGGACTGCAACAGGCAGCAGGGAAGGAAAGATGGGCTTGAAGCGGGGAGAACAAGGACAAGCCAGAATCCATGAGGATGGACCAGAAACCACGTCTTTCTTTCACCACCTCCAAATCTCAGAATTTGAAGATGGATGCATCTTGCAGGAAAATTCACATAGGTAAATAGGAATCTGGCCCAGAGTGGTAGCTGCTGAAGGTGGAAAGCTGGCAGTAGCCAGGGGAGCTGAAGCTGCTGCTGACCATGACAACAAGGTGAGCAGATCAGCAACAAACAGGTGTGAGCTGAAACAGACTATGCTTGGGAAGTTCAATGGGAGACTGGCTCTACTGGCTGCTGGTTGTTTGCCTGTGTGGGCTTGCTCTCAAGCCTCTGATGCAGGTATCAGCCAGGCTGCTCCCCCTGCCCATCCCTTTTTGGGGTCCTCTTCTAGACCCAGAACTGACACTGCTGTAGGCACGGGGACATCAGGAGCACTGGTCCATGGGCTCGGGCATTGGCGTCAAATCAGGATTTCATATCAAAGTCCTCGAGATGATATGGGGAGCTTGTTAAGTTCTGTGGTGGATTGGAGCTGTATGTACCCCAGAAAAACACATTCTTGAAGTTAATCCATTCCACTGAGTACATACTCAGTGTAAGTATGAAAGTTTATGAGGCTACCTCAGTTAAGGTATGGCCCAGCCTAATCAGGATGGGTTTTTTGTTTTTTTTTTTTCAATTACTTTTTAATTTATTTTTTATATATCTATATACATTCTTAGGATACATTGATTACACAAATGTTACACAGAGACTCCAGGAGTACCCATATGCCACCCCCCCACCCCTCCCACAACCCCCCACATGCACATCCCTAAGTGTGGCATAACGCCTCTGATAGTTACACACATTTTGGGGCTTTGCCATCAGACATAGATCACAATTCAGGCCATAGACAACCCTCACTTCTTTACAGTTCCTGAATGATACATGATCATACAAACTGGCCTACATCCTCCATTGCAGCATCATTCATGACAATTCCCAGGTCCCATCCCCCCAAAAAAAGAAACAAACAAAAAAAAAACCTGCATTACAATTGCTCTTCCCTCACCCTGCTCCCAAAGTGTCCAATGACCCTGGCTCCACATAATTTTGCAATTTCTTGCATTGCATACATCATAAGTCTATATCAGGACTCCAACAAGTCCATTCTAGTCCATAGTTGTTCCAACAAGTCCATTCTAGTCCATAGTTGTTCCACCAATCTTGAGAAGTCTGGAATGGTGATGTCTCCTCCACCATGGAAGGGATTATCCTGCCTGCAGCTGCAGGCTCTCTGGATTCCCCTGCATAGCCGTCTTCCATTGTCACCTCCCAACTAGGTGTCCTGGTTGAGTCCATTGAGTTGTAGCATAGCAAAAAACTACAAAAGGATGGGTTTTATAAAAATTTTTTTTTATTTTTAAAGAAGCTTTAGATTACATAAATGATACCTAAAAAATATACGGGATTCCCATATGCCCCACTCCTCCCTCTCCCACACTTTCCCACATTAGCAACGTCTTTCATTAGTGTGGTACATTTGTTACAATTGATGAACACATATTGAAGCACTGCTACTAACCATGGGCTATAGTTTACGTTATCGTTTACCCTTTACCCCACACAGTTTTATATGTTTTGACAAAATGTATAATGGCCTATCATTGCAATGTCATGCAGGACAATTCCAACATCCCCCAAATGGCCCATATTATACCTATTCTTCCCCCTCCTTCCCCTCAGAACCTCTGGTGGCCACTGCCTTTATATCAAAGATAAAACTTCTTCCATTCCTAGAATAATAGTAATTCTATAATACTATAACTGGACTCTTTTACTAGCAGAATGAAATTCAAGCAGACAGAAAGCCAGAGAGAACAAGAAGCTGAAATTCAACAGAACTTGGAAGAGAATGGAGAGGCCAGGAGATGCTGCCATGTTCATTGCCATGTAACAAGCTAAGGACCAAGGATTGCCAGCAGCCAGCCCCAGAACGCCACAGTTTTCAGGAAGAAAGCATCCCCTTGATGATGCTTTGATTTGGACTTTTTTCCCAGCCTCAACCCTTGAGTGAAACAATTTCCATTGTATAAAACAACCCATTGCACAGGATTTGCTTGAGCAGCCTAGGAAACTAAAACATTTCCAATCCTGGTTATTTCAAGTGTGAAATAATTGTACAATTGCACTATCTGTCTTGTGTGAAGAATTCATGGGGAAAAGTTTGCCAGGTAGCCTGCATGGTGTTTGGAACATGACAAGTGAAACATGTGCATCCAATGTTGGTTCCTTTCTCTTTCCTCTAATTCAGCAATGGCCTGGGGTCTCCATCCTGACATCCCCATGCCTGCCTCACTGCCCTTTCTAGGACTTCTGAGCTTGTGGGTGCTTCCTTATCTGGAGCACATCACTCCCTATCCACACGTGGGGGGAGCCGCTGCCCATCGGTGGGACCCTTCCTGGGGGGCAGCCTTCTTGGAACTCTGCATGCACATCCTTCTACCACTCTCATCCATGAGCCACCCACACACCCCCCACCCAAGATCCCAGTGGCCCCACCGTGATCCCTCAATGCTGCCCTACTCTGATGCCAGCACAGGTCTCTGAAGTGAGCCAGCCATCCTTTAGGCACCTGCACCCAGCTCAGACCCTAGTCCCAAATCCACTCCACAGAGTGCGTGTGTGTGTTTTATTTCAAGGTCTAGACTTGCCTAGTCTCCTCCACCCTGGGAGTTTACCAACAACACCTGTATTTCTCCTATATTAATAAAAAATATTCAACTAATAATTAGTTGAGGAGTTTCTGGTTATGGAATATTTTTATCCAGTTCTTTTTTACTCATAGATTCTTATAATCTTTAAGGTAGCAAACCCAGCTTGGACATGAATGTGCTTGTTCTTCCCACTGCTCACGGCTTGTTGAGCTCCTGCTGCAGTTAATCTTATCTGTAACTCCTTATGCCCCATGCCTGTCTCTTGTTCACTGATGTCCTGCAGTTGCCTAGGTATCTGTTCCAATGTCCCCATCCTTGAGTTGATCTATTTCTATTCTGTGGTTCCTGAAAGCTTCTGCTGTTGAGTACAGCAAGACGTGACAATAGAAAGTCACACGTTGTCAATCACTCTCCAATTATGCAGATGAGGAGATCAAGAATCAGAAGATGATGGGCTTGTCCACTCTCTTAGTTAATAAGAGCCATCGTGCCATAATTGAGGTCTCCTCACCCATGACTGTTTGCCTCTGACGACCTCTTCTTAGGCCACCTTAAAACCAGACAATATACTAAAGATTAAATCAAAAGCTTCCTTGGAAACCTCACCCATTCTTACTTGTTTTGTCCCCAGTAGAAAGAGAAGCAACACTTTGGGTATCATCTGACCTCCCTTCATAGGTGTCAGTGACATCCCCTTGTCACCTCTGATATTATTTGGGAATCACCATGGAGACTTGATGCATTATGGTGTTATTTGAGCAAAGAGATTCAAAGTTTTGCCACCCTTTGTCCTGGAACCCCCAAGAGGGAGGTGAACAAAGAATGCAGTGACATATGGAGTTACTATGGCAGGCTAGGTAGACATGGCTGGTTCCAAATGCCCAGCATACGCTCTCAGGAAGACTGGCCCACGTCATGCTGCTTAGGCTCTCATGGGATGGGAGTCTTGCCCAAGCCTTAGCACTAGTGGACCCCAATCCCAACAAGAAGCCTGATGACATCAGAGTGTTAGGTAAGAGGAAGTGAACTAACAGGGCAAGATGTTCCATTAATGAGAGAACCTTGTTCCAACAAGACTGGAGAAGGGTATCAGGGAGAGAGAAAGAAAGAGAGCCGGAGAGCTATGCCAACATGCCCTCCCATCTCCACCTCTCCTATAGCTGATCAGGGTCTGGGAATCTGAGTCATTCTGATTGGTAGTCCTCCACTTGGGAAGGAGAAAGGAAGGGAGTGGAGAAAGGACTTGGCCTCCATTCTGTTCTTCAAGTTCAAGAAATCATTTCTTTAATATGATTTCTCTGAAAATGCTCCCTGAGAGTGAAAACTTGAGTGTAGGTGGCTGCCCACTAAAGAAAAAAATGTTAGAGTAAAGAAGAGCAGAAAAAAGAAGGGAAGAGAAAAGGATAAGAGAGGATAGAAGGAAGAGCAAAGATGGAGTGGGAAGTGAATAATAGGGGAGGGTAAGGAAAGGCAGGGGAAGGGAAGTGCGTGATGGGGAGGAGAGGAAAGGGAAAGGGTTGCTACCAGTGTTTGCCAGGCTGTCGGGTCCCGGGGGTGGAGATGTGCACCCCATACTCAGGGAGCTCACTTTCTACTGGAAGTAGTGGCAATCTACTGATGTTGTTGTGTGCTTGTTGTTTTCCTGTGGTGGCGCACCCTTTGGGTACATCTCTGTTAGCTCCTCACCTCTTCTAGAAAAGAGGACATCTCTTTACCCTCTATACCTGACGGAGTGCTTGGGAGAGAGAAACTCAAATGGGCAAATGAAAGAAAGAATGAATTTTACTCAATACCTAAAGTGAAAGATTATCACTCACACATTCCTAGTGGTTAAATCTTCTCTGATAAAGTTTAGTTGTTTCCTCTGTTTGGTATAAAGGCATGGCCTGTAAAAGTGGGAGCGAAGGGCAGTAAGAGGTCATTCTGTCCTGTGCAAGACCACATCCTTCTTGACACTGGTGAAAAGCAGCTGGGACTTTTACCTGGACAGCCCATCCCAAAAGCCCTTTATCATTCTGGCAACATGGTGCGGACTTGAAGCTGCTCTAGTTGTGGCTGACTCCATCCATATTCATTGACACAGAGACCACTATTTTACTGGGTTCTACCTGGATTTTTGTGTGCAGAGAGGAGGAGTGACTTGGTCTTAGTCCCAAGGTCTTATCCCTGGAATGTGTGACCCATTCAGGATTCAGACCACATCCTCTGCACTTCTATTGCTTCCCAAGGCCCTTGCCCTTCATATCCTTTAGGATACCAAGACCCCAGCCTCCCTCTTGGAGTACTTGGGTCTCCCTGGATCACAGAAATTTGTGAAATCTGCAGAGTTTCCTTACCCCTCTCACCAAAAATTCCCACTCTGACTTCTGTATAAGACCATCTGAAGTACCCCAGGGTGACATTTTAAAAGGAAGAAAGAGGAGAGATGATTTAAGTGAAGGCTGATACAGTATACTAACTCGATACATGGAAACTGATTATTTTCTCCTTCTATTTTTTTGGCCACCACTTCCGGCCGTCATGTCCTGGTGATGATATCGTGTGTTAGCTGTGCTGCTAACACTTCTGTAGCTTGTCTTATCCAGACATGTGCACACTGGCACAAGACAGCTTCTTTAATGCTCATAGCAACCCCTATGTGGGAGGCATTATTATTGTTCACCCTTTTTACAGGTAAGGTAACTGAGGCACAGAGCAATCCAGCAGCTCAGGGCATGTGGCAAGTAAGGGACAGAGGTAGGATGAGCCAAGGCAGCTTAAGTCTAGAGCACATGCTTTGTTTGAGAGGCTGCACCCCTCTTCTTCTTGCATGACTTCTCAGCATCTTTGTCAATTACTGTCCGTGTGCGGCTGTGTTCTCAGTCTCAGCGTTTCTGGAAAGCCAAACTTTGGATGGGCACAGTGCTACTCTTATTGTCATTACTATTTATTTTACTTATCCATTCAGCAGATGTGAATTTGGAAGATTTTTAAAATATTTTTATTAGAGACGTTATAGATTTACAGAAAAATCATAAAGAAGATACAGAGTTCTCATATATCCCTCTATTAATACCTTGCATTAATAGGTAACTGTTGCAAATGAGGAAAGTGTATTGTTACAAGTGTACTATTAAGTTAGTTCATAGTTCACATTAGAATTCTTTCTTTGTGTTGTACAGGCTTATGCTGTTGTTTTTTTTATTTTTATTCTTGGTAACATGTATACAATGTAACGTCTCTCCTTTTAACCACATTCAAATATGTAATTCAGTACTGTTAGTTACCTTCACAATATGTGGAAGATTTGAAAGAAAAACCTCAAAGTGACCTTTGGGGAGTTTTCAAGGAAATCCTACATCCTACCATTTAACTTGGCAACCCTAAAAGAAGTCATTTGAAGACTGACTCTTGTTGCCATGCTGATTCTTTTTGTAAGCGTTCCTTACTGGAAAGCAACCCACACAGGCTGGGAGAGAATCAGAGTGAGCATGCCCGCGGAAAGAAAAGAACCTGAGCAGGCTTCGTCCTGTGGTTTAAAGACAGAGAGACGAGTGTGTGGATTTGGTGACACTCTATGGCCTGCAGTGCTTTCAGACAGAATAGATAATCAGTGAAATGAAAGACACCCTGTGCGTGTGAGTCTTGCGGGAAAAGTGGGTTATTGATGCAGGGGCTGTAAAATCTCTCTAAACTACCGTGGTTTCCTCTGCTCGCTGCCCATTAATTGAGCATTTCTAATTTAATTAGTTCACATTGTATACCCTTTCTGTGCACAAGATAAAATATTGCAGTTTGAAAAGCTGAGAGCCTGGAAGGAAAGAAACTGGCCGAGGGGGTGGGGGAGACTGGCAGGCAGGGGGGAGTTCAAATCAGCCCCTCCCCCCAAAAAGACCCCATCTCTGCTCCACGTGTGTGTGTGTGTGTCCAAGGCTGCCATTCAGGCTGCACAACATGGTTTGAGCACCACTAAATTCAATAAAAAAATAGCCAGGCTGCCGGGTTCCTGACTAAAAGCATGCAGTTAAGTTTCAGTATTTAGGTGTTGCCTAAGTTTCAAACCATCACTAACGAGTAACCCATCTCAGATGACATAGGATTTGTAAAGTAGAAGGGGTTTTTCAGTACGAAAACTGAAGCCCAAAGATGAGAAGGGAGAATTTCCCAAATTCCCATACATGGGGGGCAGGGGGGGACTGGGACAAGGTTCTTGGTCAAATTCTCTGTTCTCTCAATCACGGGACACCCACACCAATGTCAGATACCCTTCCCTGGCCGGGATTATAGCTTGCAGTACGTGCAGTGCCCTCTGAGATGCGATTTTGGAGAGGTAACGTCCCACCCTGTGTTCAATGTCTTCAGATGAAGGGGTGCTAAACTCGGAGATGTGGGGGGAGCTGGCCCTCCTCCCCATTCCATGGGTCTGACTCACTGAAACAAAACCCAATAGACCTCAGACATCTAGGTGCAATCACACCCTCTTAACACTGATTTCTACCTATTGATAACTACTGCTAATACAGTTCTATTAACAGAGTATATTAGAATGGCTATGACACGCTTGGAATCCACCTTTGATGGGAATCTGGATTGGATCCCTTAATTCCCCAGCAGGCTGTTCTGAACCACAAATGCCCTATCACTTGTTACCTTTCGCAGGGAACAATGCTGTCTACGCAGTTATCATTCCTAGGGAAGAGGCCTCCTCTTCACCTCTAATTCTCCTACCAGTTTTATCCGCATTTCAGGCAGAGGGAAAACTAGGAAACACTAAGATAAGAGTCTCGAGAATAAGCTCCATTTTGGTAAGGTTAGACTAGATTATTCTGTGGAAACCAACACCCACTAATTTCTATGACTTATACAATGAAAGTTTCTCTCTCACTATATTAGTTTCCTAAGGCTGCCATAAAAAAAAAAAAAATTGAGTGGCTTGAAACAACAGCAATCTATTTTCTCACAGTTGTGGAGGCCAGAAGTCCAAAACCATGGAGTCAGCAAAGTCAGCTTCCCTCCCAAGGCTCCAGAGGAGAGTCCTTCCTCGTCTCTTCTGGCCTCTGATTGTCCAAGGCACTCCTTGGCTTGCAGATGCTTCAATCCAATCCCTGCCTCCATGGTCACATGACCTTCTCTCCTGGGTGTCGGTGTCTGTGTCTCTGTGTCCAAATTTCCTTCTTCTTATAAATCTGCTGGTCTTCAAATTCAGGGCCCACCTTAATCCAGCATGAGGTCATCTTAACATATCTAATTGTATCTGCAAAGATCCTACTTAATATAAGGTCATAGTCTAAAGTTCCAGTATTAGGACATCAGCATAGCTTTTGGGGGCCATTCAACCCAAAACACTCGCTCAAACAAAGTCCACTCTAGAATGGAGGCAACTGTCCTGGGCTACTTCTTCTGCCTCAGCCCAGAAGTGACACTCATGGCTATACCACATTTCAGAGACTGGTAACCACCCATGGCCCCATCCAACTGCAAGGGGCTATGACCTGTAGCCACTCAATTGCCTGAAGGAAAGGAGGACCAGGTATCATGACCACTGACGTCAATGTTTGCCCTAGTAATTAATTTCTAAATTATAGCTCCAATTCCCAGCCAAGATTTTACTGACTGATAGCAAATATGGTACTTGGAATACATATAGTTAACTGTTTCTCATCTAATTTTAGCTATTCACATCACTAAAGACAAAAAAATGGGGGGGGGGAGGGGAAATCTGTGCTATCGCTAGAAACTGGAGAAGAGTGTAAACATATGACAAAATCTCTGTAGGATAGGTCCATGGCATGGGACTAGATTTGGGGAAATGTTGAACAGCCAGTAAAGTGATACATGAAGAAATAGATGCTCCATATATCCAAGTGGGGGAAAATCCCAGCACAACTCCAATAATGTCCATGAACACACAGCAACATCAGGGTAAAGCTAAGGATGGCCCCAGAGGCTAAAGATATAAATGGACAAGGACCAGGAAACTGGCCCACAACCTGCAGCAATCACTCCACCACGATGCTGACTGTCACCTACAAACAACCATCCCAGGAAGTCAAATAATCCCTGTTACAATTGATCCAAGATAGCCAGGACTTGATAAATAACTGACAGCTTTCCTACTTTTTGTCCCAGCTTCCAATTGAGGACCAACCGGGGTAAGCCAAATATAGTCCCCTAAACAATCAAGTAAGAGGCCCCACTTCTGTTCAACTTCCCCATGACAAAAATCTTCAAATAGGGCATACCTGAAGCCTTTCCTTTTTTCCACTATAAAGCTTTTCCACTCCCCTGCCTACATTTGAGTCTCTGCCAAAAGCAGGGCATGGTTTTTTACTCCCCTGCTATTGCAAGCTCTGAATAAATAGC
The DNA here is from genome assembly GCA_004027955.1 of Chaetophractus vellerosus. NCBI lineage: Eukaryota > Metazoa > Chordata > Mammalia > Cingulata > Chlamyphoridae > Chaetophractus > Chaetophractus vellerosus. The sequence continues at coordinate 18,933 of PVKH010006135.1, forward strand.
TTTTGTTCTTTATTCGGATGTTCTTTATTTCCACAAGCTCTTGGAAATCACAAAGAAAAAGATAAGCATCTCAAGTACAAAACCGGCAAAGGAAATGAACAGACGATTCACACATTGAGACATGTAAATTACTACAAAAATAAATAAATGGAATGGCGCCTCATTTTTTCTATGCAAGTTCTAAATCACTTGAGAAAATGAGACAAAGTCAGCAGGCTTAAGAGAATATGCCAGACTGGAGGACACAACCTAATGGGGAACTAGAAAAGGGCCTGCTGCCTCCCACTGCCTGGGATGTGGGAAAGCCTCTGAGGTCAAGGCTAGAGGGTGTCACACTGACCCAGACAAAATAAGGTAAAAGCCATAGCCTACCATCCAGCTAAATGGGTTCATTTCCAGGGAGATTACTAAAGGGTGGGGCAAGAACTAGAGTTTTAGAGGGAAATCATTTGTCATGGAAACTAGAAGGTTGGGGAAATAGAGCTCCTTTTGAAGCATATTCAATTTTACTGGAATGAGAAATTGTAACCTCAAGCAACAGCACAATTCCCTTTTCTGCTTATTAAAATCCTAAAGTAGTGATCATAATAATAACAATAAACCTGTTAAGAATGTATAAAACAGATAATCTCATATACTATTAAGGAGTGTATAATTGCCTTTCTGAAAGACAATTTAGTATTACCTATCAGAAATCATGACATTGACATAACATTTGGCCAAGCATTTTTACTTTGAGTAATTTGTCATGAGAATGTTAAAGGATATATTTTAAAGGAAGATGAAATCATGACGTTTGTAAGAATATAAAATGAACATGAATTAAAGATTTTATTTATCTTTTTATTAATTAGGGAAGCAGTAATAATATGTTACAACTGGTTCAAAGGAGAATTCAAAGAACATACATATGTAGGCGATTAAGGCAGCTGAAAATAGATGAAAAGCTGCTCAGTACTAAATTGCATTCCATGGGACACAATTCATTTGCATTTCTATGGACAAAATTCATTTGCATTGTTAACGATTTTATTCAAGTTACAGAGTTGTAAAATAGCTCAGATACAAAAAAAAAAGGCAGAGATAACCTGAAGCCCAGATTTCTAATCTTTCAGGAATAAGCAATGCAAAGCTTTAGCAATAAAAGTTCTCATGGAAATATTAAGAGTAGTGGTTGGGGTGGTTATGTCCAATACTTGCTAAATTTAATTTTCTGCAGCTATACATTGGAATGCTATGAAACTTGAAAATTTCATTGTAAGGAATATTTAGGTCAGTGGGGAAAAAGTTCACAGAGAAAAATACTTCTTCACACTGTTGCCTAGAAATTATACCTCGTGTAAGGAAACTGAACTTGCCAAAGTTCTTCCTGAATTGTGTGTTTGTGTGTGTATATGTGTTTGGGCTTCTAGTTGTTTAGAATTATGTCCAGACCCCGAGCTTTGTTTGGGGTTGGAGATAAAGAGCTAGGTTTCTCTTCACAATAAGCAAGCAGGCATATCATGGACCAAGCAACAGGAGGGAAGGAGGATTGTGGTGAGACCAGAGGGCACTTGAAGTCAACTGCTGGCTTGCATAGGTGTAGAGAAAACTTCTGGGAGAAAAAGCATCATAATACTGATACTGGCTATCGGTGAGTCGAGAAATTATTTTGGGATTTTGGTTTAAATTATAGTATTTTTTCTCTATTTTGCAAACATCGACAAAATGTGCATTACGTTTGCAATAATATTTTGCAAATTATTGCAAAATAATTTTACTTAAAATTTAGAAAAATTATTTTTGCCGGTTTAAATACCTGAGTTCTGACCCATAGAGCATACTGCTTTCTGCACTTATCCACATGGGTATACATACTCCAAACGTTGGCTCAAAATGCTGTCCTGGAATTTCATCCTTCTCCTGCATAGCCTGCTTTGGTGAATGTTGCTTCATTCTAACATCCTGGAAGAGTTAGTTTCTTCCTCAACTCTTTATTCTCCCCATCTCAGGGGAAAACTGGTCCAATACCACCCCCTTGGCAACTTTGGTAATAATCTTTTGCTATGTGCGAATATCTCCAATAAATCCTTATTACCTTTTGGCAAGATGATATCTATATTAGATTCCTTTAGTCATGTTACATCACAATCTATCTTCTATTCTGCAGAGAATATATATATATATATATACATGCACATGTGCATAAATGCACTATTTTTTGAAATGCAAATCTAATCATGCCTTTTTTTTAATTTTTTAAATTATTTATATATCTATATATATATTTTTAAGATACATTGATTACACAAATGTTACATAGAGATTCCAGGAGTACCCATATGCCTCCCCCCACCCCTCCCACAACCCCCCACATGCACATCCCTCAGTGTGGCATAACACCTGTGATAGATACACACATTTTGGGGCTTTGCCA
>PVKH010006136.1:0-21345 GCA_004027955.1 Chaetophractus vellerosus
AAAAAAAAAAAAAAAGATTGTGGTAATATTAAGCACCAATGAATATACAACTAAAAATGTAGAAATATGTGTAATATTGATGTTTTTGGGAGTTGAACAAAATTATTATATTATGTCATTTTTCTGAATTGTTTGATGCATGAAGTATTTGTCAGCATTTTTAAAATAGAAATTTCTTGTGGTTTACTTTTTCCCTTCTAAATAAACATTCTATTTTGTAATTAAATTTGTATACATGATTTTGTATTCTGTTTTTCTAATAGAGCTTTGCCCCCTAGTAGGATAAGCTTTAATTCTCACAAGATCTGAATCTGTTTTTTGGCTTGAGGCAAAACATTTCTTAAAATATTCCTATGCTTATCCATTTAAATCAGTCACATCAAATCAACAGTTGGCTATAACATTTGCAAAAAGTCATATTTGCCCTTTTAAGGATTCAGTAATTTCTAGTTCTGAGGATTTTCACTGATAAATTTTAAATTAACTGAATCAACAACTTCTGGACTTTCTTCATTTATTCAAATCAATTAATTGTGAAAGCTACATAGTCACTCATTCAAGATCAGTTCCTGTTTTATTTTGAGGAGTTGGATATGTTTTTGTTTCTTTGGTTTTTTTGAGAGGGGGAGTAGTGGCAGTTGATTTTTTTTCCATTTGTTTGTTTCAAGAATCCTTCATCTAACTAGAGTCTCAGTGCATCCTTTTTATTTTCCAAATGTATTTTTCAGGTTCCAAAAGGAATATCTAATAATTACAACATTTTGATGTAGAAGAAATTACCTGCTTAGCTGGCTCCATATTTCAAACACTTAAATTTGCTTACCTACATCTGTCATTAAAAGTTTTTAACTAGATATGAAGTACCTCTTTATTTGAATGCAACTAACTATTGTTATGCATTGTGGAACATTATGGTATTATGAAAGTACCAACTTTTCAGAACTTCCAAATTGTCTTGTAGCTTTTTACAGGAAATATTCAATAGTCTCTCTCAATTTTTTTTTTTTTTTTTTGAGGTACTGGGGCCAGGGATTGAACCCAGGACCTTGTATATGAGAAGCCAGAGCTCAACCACTGAGCCACATCGACTTCCCTGAGTTGGTTTTTCATTTGTTTGCTTGTTGTTTGTTTTTCTGTTTTGTTTTTAAGGAAGCATTGGGAACTGAACCTCGGACCTCCCATGTAGGAAGCAGACCTCAACTGCTTGAGCCACTTCCGCTCCTCAATAGTCTCTTTTTAAGAACTAAGAAAGCTTTTGTTAAATATACATTCAACAAATGACATACTTTAAAATAAACATTTTTAAATTATCCAATAAGAAAGATTTAATATTCTTTCATTGTCATATAGGCATTTTAATGAATATTTAATGGTATTAATTTATTTCTGAGATTAAAACTGAATCATATTCTCATTAGGCTGAAAAACGGTTGACAGCAAATGTGAGACTTCTTTTTTAATTACTCCATTCTTAGCTGCTCTAATATAAATTCTTCCAACATTATTTACATGTTTCTTAGCATATTTAATTCTAAACTATATTTTTTGTTGCTTTGGAAATAAGCTTATATTTGGATTGAAATATGTGTTTTGAGTCATGAAAGTATAACTTTAATGAATTAATATTTCAAAATTATAGAAAAGAAAAGTTTATTTCCCATGTACATAAATGCAAAAACATAACATTCTCAAAGGCTAATTTAGTTGGAATTTTTTTCCAACCAAAATGTAAGGCAGCACCAAGCAATAATTGTCCAGAACTGTGAAGAACCACAAGAAAGGTGGCCTTTCACAGTTTCATGGATGCTGGCCGAGATGAAGGACAGCTTATTCCTAACAGCACTGGCAGGGGCCAGGGCGTGATCGTTTTTGCATCAGGTCTCCAAGCACCGGTTCTCACAGGGTCACACAAAGGGGACCAGATAGCCACCTGCAGGTGCAGTAGGCTGCATACAGGAGAGGATCCCCCATGGTAGGGGTACAAAATCTTTTAGAATGGGCAGTAAGAATGCCTGCCCTTTGCTGCGAGAGGAGCGGTTTTCCCTCTCTTTCAAGGCTGTTTACTCTACAAACGCCCTTGTAAAGACAGCCCAGGAAAAAAGGCACGTTGATGATTTTCTGAGTACTACAGCAATGTCAAGAAAATTAGTGTCACTCGTTATAGGGATATTGTATTAGTACAATTTGTAAGTTGAAGTCTTAAGGTTTTTACATTATTTACTACACATCTCAGAAAATTCATTAGAAATACCTTCAATGTTTGATACATCCTTTAACATAGTGCATTTTTAGTCAGAATAAAACAGATTGTTCTCTTCTGGATATGTTAGTACCAAGGGAAAAAAATAGAAGATCTTATTAATGCTTTTTCACTGCTCCAATACATTTGTAAGTCAAACAAATTGAAATGAAATCTGCCCTTCATTGTACTCGAGTGTGATATAAGTTACTCCCCATTTGGACTTCACAAATTAAAACTGAATATATAAAATTTCTGAGGTCAAGTCAGAAAAAAATATTTATATGGGCCTGTATTTTATTACAGATATTATTAAATTGTTTTTCATGGTGTTATTCAAATTTTCTACGTCTTCCGAGCGTTCCTTAAGGCAGTGAGGAGGAATGCGCAGGCGTTGGTGCTGAGGGCGGGGAGAATGCAGCGTAGGAGGCCATGAAGCAAGAAGAGCGGAATACTGTGGAGGTGAAAGGAAACCGTGTGTCTAGAGCTAAGATAAGGAAAGTTGTACAAACATGAAGTAAAGTTCACGAGCTATGAAGAGGGCCAGACCTTGCATCACCTTTTAAGCCTTTTTAAACTTTTTTTTTTTTTGAGTTCATCCTAAGAGCAATGATGACTATTTTATACAAAGGCATGAAATCATTTGATTTAAATTTTAAGATCCACCAGGCTACTATGCATAGCATGGATTAAAAGGGAATAGCATGGGTGTATATATATAATCTTTTAGGAAGCCTGTGAAGGGGCAGATGAGAGAAGTCTGGGTTAGAGAAATGCCTATGGCACATGTGGAGAGAAATGCATGAATTAAAGATAAATTTCGAAGGTAAAATCAGTAGAAGTGATGATGGATTAATTATGGGAGCAAGCAAGAGACAGCGGTGACGGGGATGAAGTCAAGCTTTCAGCCCATTCACTGAGACAGGGAACCTTGCCTTAGAGAGTCTGAGAGAGATGGTTTAAGTTGTGAATTCATGAGCACAGATAAGATCAAGGGGAAGGATTATGGAGCAAGAGGCAAGAAAGCCTGGTTCTCAGTCTTGGTTAAAGTAAGACTTGTGAGAAACCTGAGGAATTTTTGCAAAAGACCTATCCAGGAATCTGCAGAAGGAGAGAGACTCATTTACATTGTGTGCTCCCTTTCCTGTTGTTAAATTGATATATTTCAAATGAATTATCATATTAAAATTTACTATAATAATCATACTTTGATAAAAAGAACAAAGGCAATGTGAAAATAGTCAAATATCAAATGTTTCCATCATCCTTATGTCACTTTTAAGCTGATATTCTAGAAATTGTAGAAATATCTTCCATGGTGAAAAATAAGTTGAGAGAAAAAGACATATTATCTTTTCTCTATTGTTAAGATTTATTGTTAATGCTTATGCATAGAATTTCAATATCAATTTTGTTATGAAAGAAAACTTCATTCCGACTATTTTTCAATTTCTACCTGCCATGAATAATCATTAAATCATTAAAACAGACAGAGCAAATGTCTGGAAAGACAAAAGACCAGACACTACAAAGAGCAGAAAGAGTCCTTGTGGTAAAAGAAAACTGACAACAACAGAAATTCATACTAAAGATCAGAGTGGAATTTTTTTAAGTGCCTAATGACTCAACAGTACAAGCTGTTTTTGTCTTCAAAACCTTATCTATTGTAAATCTATCCCATTTCAAGCCCACATTACCTATTTGACTAATTTACTTTTGTCTAGACTTCATCTAGTTCATCTCTTACATACATAAAAATGAACCCATGCAATAGATTCAGAATTGATATTTTCCACATCAAGACAAAAAAAAAAAAAAAAGAGCCACAGCAAGTATGCTCTTTTCTTTACCTGAATACAATATCTCCTGGGTAAAGGACAGCAACAACTACAAAAAAGTCCTTTTTGGTTTTTTCTCAAGATAAACATAGAGAATGTTCAGACACATTGATTAAAAGAAATATTTGTTGAGCACATCTGTACTGGAGAAGCATGCTTTCCTGCCTCACTGTACTCCCCCTGGCTATCAATGGTATATTAAAGTCTCGATCATTTTAAATAAGCTTTGACTATCAATTTGTAATAATGAACACCAAAGCTGATAACATTTAAGAGTTTCTTTTTTTAAACATAGTTATCAATTTTAATGGACATGACTTGGCAATATTACACTTGGCACCATTATGCTTTTAAGTAAAAGTTCTAAGTAAGTATGAAATTGCAGAGAAAAGATTGAAGAGACAAACTCAGGGAATGGTTTATTGTTATTATTTTGGTTATTATTGTTATCATCATTATTTTTTTTTCACAAGGTACCAGAGATTGAACCTAAGCCCTCGTACATGGGAAGCAGGTACTCAACCACTTGAGCTACATTTGCTCCCTATCATTGCTATCTTAATTCTAATATGCTAAGCACCAAGGCAATTAAAGCACGTTTCTCTATACTATATAGGGTGAAAATTATAATCATCCACAATAATCAGTTGGAATGTGAAAACATCAATCTAAAAGGCCTACTCTTTCTTAATTATATGCAGTTTGAAAAAAAAAAACTTTGGCTATCAAAAGAATTATATAAGGGGATAATGGCCTTTTTTTTAAACCTCAAGGCAATAAGAATAATTGCAGGAAAGACTGATAGAGAAAAAGAAATAAAAAGGAAGAAATGCAAGGATCTTACCTGAGATTACTTTGTAGATAAATTGAATGAGTTATTTCGTTAAACCTTAGCAGACAGGTGCCACCATCAAGAGCTTGGCACCTTCACAAAACTTACAGGCTTTCTTGGTGTCACCAGTGATAATACTAATGACTGTTATTTTTTTATATTTTATAATGAAATGTGTCAACATTTGGAAAATCTGTCTAATTCAGCAGATCAATATTCCCCAAATGACTGATGCATGATATTATAAAGTCATGCATGGGTAAATGACCCATTAAAGTGCAAGATAGACCAATGGATTTTAAGGAAACTGAGTATGAACTGCTCATTGATATGATTTCAGGTTCCATGTTGCATCTAACCTTTATGTAACTCAAAATTACCAATTTCTGGAATATCAAAGAAGAATACTCACAAATATCAATAAATATAATTAAAATAAGGGCCCACTTTCCAAATATATATTGAAGTGAGACTGGATTTTCTTCAAATACTTCAAATAAAATCAGCCTATTGCCACAAACAAAATACGAAAGCAGATAGGAAATTCCAACTCTCTTCTATTAAGCACTTTAAAGATATTTGCAAATATGTAATAACACAATACCGATCTTCTCACTAAGTTTTGTTTATTGCTAATAATATAGAAGCAAATACACTCCGCAAGAGTACTGTCAGTTAGTGCTTTTAGCTTGCAGTTTCTGATTTTTTGGTTTTCTGGAATTATTCAGAACATCATGGAGACTATTTTCTGAAAATCCAGATCTGATGCTATAGCCCAATTTTGAGACATCAATTTGGGGGTGAAGAATTTGGTTTAGTTTACTAAGATTGCTTTAAGGCACTTGAAAAGGAAGGGATGGGGGGAACCGGGTTCTTCAACCTTCCTGGCATTAGCTAGTGTGATTGTTTAATCCCCAGGATTTGGTAATTATTTTTGTGAAAATATGTAAGCTAATTTAATATGCAATAACTTTATTGTAGGCAGTATTTAAAACGAATTACTACGTAAACATTTTTAATTTTCTTGGCTGTGATTTATAATATGGTGAATATTTATACATATAACCCACACAAACAAAAGCAATATGAGGCCCTGAATTTTCAGGAATATAAAGCGATTTGGGACAATGTTTGTTATGATGGTAACTGCTTATAGTAAAATGCCAAGCCCCAAATCCACATAACTAAGGAGTAAATAAATGCAAGCAATTATTATGCAGTAGCTACAATGTGTCTTTTACAGGTGAGGAAATTAAGGTAAAGTAGGTTAAAGTTTTCAAAGACATATGCCTACTGAGTGATGACTGACCTAGTGCATCCTGCCAGATGCTAAAGCTCGTGCTCTTTCCCCTTCACCAACATGTAATTGTGTGTATGTGGCTGGGTGGGGAGAGACGGTTGAAAGGAAGGAATGGACACGTGAGGTACAGGTGATAATCAAGAATTAAGTCCATTTCAATTGGTTTGCAGAATTCTTACAAATGAAGTTCTCAGTCCTTACTCTTATCCAGACTTAACAATGATGTATCAGATCATGTGGCATGCCACCAATTCGTGTACAACTCACAGAATTCATCAGAGCAGCTGACAACTTATCATTTGCAGCTGCGAAGTGATACTTTAAAACACTGAAATTACCAAACAGAATTTGAACTTAGTGCAGTATTATGAAATATATCTGTGGCAAAATCACCCAGAAAAATATTCAAAACTGTTTCCATTTTTGAAACACATTTGTCAAATTTTAAGCAACCAGTGCACATGACCTTGACTCAAAGAGTTCTGGAATTTCTTAATTATTTTGGATTATATTTTCTCACTCACGAGACCACATAGATAAAATCATGGAATTATTTAGGCATTTTATTACTGAAAGTGTAATGAAATGACAAGGAATAAAACAAAACATCAAGGATAATTCATAAATTGCAATTTGGCCCAAGTATATTTCTAAGAATAAATATAGAATTCATTCATTTTAAAGAGCCCCCCCTTTCTAAATGCTTGCTAGAATACTGTAGCTTAATTAGATTTGAAATTGCAAGAAAAAGTACAGCTTTTAAAACGTATAACATTGGAGTTGAGGTCTTTGCACATCTATAAATATTAAATATATCATGCTTCAAATTGAAAATGTAAACATGACCCTAAAATTTCATCATTAGTATTTATCATAACATATAATGGCTCTAGTTCACTAAAGATAGGTTCAAGATATTAATTTCAGCATTGTTTATATATAAAAATTATGGAAATGCAATGAATGTCTGTCAATAGATTGTTAAATAAATTAAGATATGGTGGAGGCATAATATTTAATGTGGTAATACTTAAGTAATATTTATAACAGTGTTAAATGGAAAAGCAGTTTAAAAGATGTATAGTTTTACCCCATTTATGTAATTCACATATATGCTTGCATACATAAATATGCAGAAAAATATGTCAAGAATTGTCATCAAAATACCAAGTGCTTATCTATGGATATGGAAATTTCATATAGTTTTTCTTATTCGTTTTTACATTTTTATCTTCCTTGAATATTATTCTTGATTGTATATTATCTTGCTAATAATGAAATAAAGATATTTTCATTTTTAGATAATTAACAACTTCAACAATTAAGTGGAAGATACGAAAAATATCTTGGCATTGTAATGTGGAAATAGAGGTAATTGCATCTTCCTTCTCATCTCGTTCATATAACTACATGCAGTCACATAGAATACAATGAATAAATTACACCAGAAATTTTAGATTTCGGCGCCCTACCAATTGGGCTACAGCCGGCCCCCTAGATTTTTTGGTTTACTTTTTTTTACATTCCTCCCCCTTTGTTTTCTAACTGTTATTTGATCAAACTACATTTTCTAAAAGTCTTCTCACATTAAATTTAGGTGAACTAGATTGAAATTTTTGAAGAAAAATGATTAATATTAAATATAATTTGGTTTACATTGAAAACTTTGAAATACGTAACCATCCAAATAACAGTTGGCAGTGAATTTGTTGCTTAAAGAGAATTATAAATGCAGAAAAAGAAAAAAAGCTTTACTTTCCTTCCTATATACCACTTAAAATACTTCCATCTCCATTTTCATATTTCTAATTTATGGCACTTTTATCTACAAACTAACTCGTAAAACTTCTTTCAAATACCATATGTTTCTCAGTTATTGAAATGAGCCTTTATTAGCTTGATGTTTAAATTTATTTTGCATAGTATCCTACATGAGTGGTTTCCAAGCAAGACAAAATTTTTAAAATGGCAACTGATAGACCTTTTCAATTAGGCATATCATCTTTAACAAATTTAAATAAAAATTCATGCATATATATGGGACATATGATGGTATGGACTAAACTGACCATTTTTAGAGACATTGGTTCATGTATTTTCATGAGGTACTCTCCCTAATGGTGACAAGTAGTGAAATGCCTCATGCTCCATTAGTGACTAGGAAAGCATTCACACTTTGGGGATTCAAGGCGGAACTGGGGCTCTGTTTCTTCTCAATGCATCTGGAAAAGATTTAGTGGAGTTTCTAAAGAAAATCTCTCTCAGATGGAAACTCTCTCATTTTTCCACCATGAAATCTACAAACCTCCTGTCTGCACCCGTCTTTCCTTCATTGCTCCTGTTATAAAACACTCCTCCAATCCAAACTCACTTTCAGTTAAGGTCCCCTCTTATTTTACTTTCATAAGGCTTTGAATGCCCTTGCTTATTCCTTCTTTCCCCTGCATCAGTGCTTTCTCATTTACTAAATCATTTTCAACTGCATAAGTGTGTGTGCTGTGTGTGTGAATATATTCTAATAGCTCCCATACTAAAATAAATAATCCATCAAGCACCTCGTTTTGCTCTATTTCTTGTTTCCTTGAGATCTAAAATCTTGGAGCACTTTCTGATTCTCACTTTTTCAATTCCCCTTTCTATCAACCACTCAAATATGGGTGTTTTCATTTACTTTTGCAAGCTCAGTTTTGGATTTAAATACTTTTTTGCTAATACTTTATCCAATATCTCCTCATTCTGACGTCTAGGTGTTGGAGCCCTCGGGACTTTATCATATTCTCCACTGGTAGGTGTTAAATATCATCTTTATAAATATATCACCATCTCCAGCACCAATTTGAACTCCACTTTCAAATTAGCCAACTTTTATTCTACTTCACTTGGATATTAATAGGCTTATCAAACTTAACTTGATTAAAATGTTTAATGGAATTCTTGATTTATTCCAAAAATCCTATTCCCCATCCCTTTACAATCCAGTCCAAGCTACCACTGTCTTTTGTCTGCTTAACTGGACTCCCCATTTTTTTCTTGCTCTCACTCTGGTACATTTTCCACATGGTAATACTGTTTAAATCCTTCCAAATACTTCCATTCCACTTAGACTGAAATTAAAACTTCTTATTCTGACCTACAAACCCCTATGTGTTCTAGCCCCTTCTGACTAACATGACTTCACATGCTAGTCAGAAATGAACAGAGGTTGCTCAGTTCATTTCCCCACTTTGCCCTCATTTACTCACACCAACTCCCCTCCACTTACTTTTAGTCTAACTGTTCCTGGAAATGCCAAGCTTGTTTAAAGCAGACTCAACTTTTGTTCTTTCCTCTTCTTGCCTGTTCACACACAGATCTTCACGTGACTAGATTGGTCTTAATGTTCAAGTCTTGGCACCAGTGTCACCTTGAAGAAGACATCATTGACGACGATTTGTGAAATATTCTCCCTGCCCTATTTGTCTCCATCAACTTGGGCTGCTTTGTAAATAAATCATCACTGCTTTCTGGATAAAGTCTTTTTCAACTAATTTTAATGTGCTCCCAAGTGCCAGAGACCTAGTCCTAAATAGAGTCACTCTGTCTTCTCAAAGAAAGCTTAAAGTTTTTCCTTGACTGTTAAATTAGTTTCAAAATTCTTTCCATGGTCTTTCAACTCTCTTCATGGTCTTATGTCAGTGCTTGTTTTTTGTCCCTACAGTAAACATCACCCACCCCACCCTATCCCCCCACACATGGTACCAACTGGCTCTCTTCCCATGGCCCTGCACTGCCCTCTTACTGCCTTCATAGAAGGCAGTGCAGACCTTTTATAAAAGATTGGCTCTGGAGGTTGCTCAGTTCATTTCCCCACTTCACCCTCATCAACTCTACAAACTTGGGCAAGTTGCTCAACCATTTCTAAGCTTCAGTTTCCTAAACCGTAAAAAAGTAATGATAAACCACCTAGTAAATATATATAACACACTCACAGCACTGAGGAGAGCTATCCCACTATATCTCAACTATTTTTTCTCTGGAAAACAGTGATTTGTAAATATAAAAACACGAATCTCTTTCCATTTCTTTCTCTAACTAAAATTCTGTAGTTGCCAATTATTTGCTAAGAATATTAAACTGAGGATTTGTAATTTCTTTGATCTCTCGTTCTGAAGCTAGACCATTTAAGAGAGAAGATCGGTTAATAAGGCTGGCGTAGCTTGCAATGTCTATCTTGTTACCTCATTAAGATCCTGGGACATGCTTGCCAATGTAAAATCATGGCAAAGGTATTTCAAGGGTGTGAACCATGAGAAAATGACTTCAACAAAACATTTTTGGCCTGGTTATTTTCATAGGTCATTTTTTCTTGTTAGTTTCAAAACTCAATTTTATTTTAACTGAGTAATCTGTCTTTTTGGGCCATCATGTCTTTTTGTGAGCCCATGAAAGTACTGGTTTCTTTGCCTAAAAAGAGGTATGTGTTGTTCATTTAAAATTTCTTTTGATTCCAATGCCCTCTAGTACAAAATTTCTTTTTTACTACCCTTCATTAACTCCATATTATGTTATAATTGTAGGAATTCAATAAAAGTTTCTATATGTAGTAGGCATTCAATAACAGATTCTAAAAGAAAATGTTTTTTTGTTACAGATAAATAATAGAGCTCTTTTCCACACACTTTTAACTGGATATGCTCTTCTTGCTTTAATATCGAATAAAAGTTTTAAGCTGAAATAAAAAGCCAGGTTAGTTTTGATGTGAATTCCATTTTATACTACCAGGGTATTGATTAAAATTTATATAGTGCTAGCAGAAATAATAACCTTCCACTCAGTGGGTGGGGGAGGGGGCAGACAGTTCTTAACTTTATGTTCTGGAAAAGTCCATTTTTGCAACATTAATGCCTATTTCATGGGAACACTTAAATTTTCATCAAAATATTACATAGAAAAGCAATGTGTTCAACTAAATACCAGTAGTTCATGTGCATTTTTTATTTAAAATGCTTTATAGAGTTAAGTGTTTTCTAGGAAAGTGATAACACATAACTTTTTCCAAAGGCTTTTTATTAAAGACAGACTATTTGAAAAGGAAAATTCAACATCATCTGAATCCCAATATGTCCCCTTAAGAGGATAAAAATCCTTAATTATTTAGTAACTGCTTTGAAGTTTTAATTTTTTTAAGTTTCTAGCTGCAAATTAAAATAAAATTAACTGAATTAGCATAATAAGATTTCATTTTAAAATTGATACATATTTTTGATATATACTTAAAAGCCAGACCAGCTCTAGACTTATGCCCCATTTTTCAGCTTATTTAATATGTATAGAAAAATCCTCTACCACCTAACTCAGTGCTTCAAAACACAACAGAAACCACCAGAAATGCACTACTTTGCCCTCTCCCTGTCTTTTCAAGTCAGATGTTTAACATTGCTCAAACCTGGTGTTTTTTGAGTTTTAATTTCTATTCAGTTCCACTTTTCAGAACAGCAATGGTGCAATTTGTTATTACAGCAACACAAAAAATCCCAGCCACATTGTAAAAGCTGATCCAAAAACAAATGAGTAACATCAAAACCAGGCCAAAAATCATATTCAAAGAACCAAAAAAGAAAAAAAATCTAGCAATTTCAATGGTTGGGTTCATAAACACAAAATTAAGGGTGCAGATAGTTGTTAGTTTATCAACTCTGCTAAGAACTAAAATTTGGGGACCAAGGTTTCCTTTCCATTTCCCATAGGAAAGAAAATTTATAAGTTTTGGGGGTATATTTTGCTAAATAATGGTCTCTAAAACTCTATAGCTATTGAAAGCACAACCCTGTCAACCAAATCAAATAACATCTTGTTTGCTTAAATCTCTTCCATCAGTTTTTGCCTTAATAGACCCTCTTTCAATCTTGTCATTGTCTCTTCCTTCACACCATATAAAGATAGGACTGAAGTTAATTCTTAGATGAAAAAAAACACTGGCAACTTTTTTTTTCCCTCAAAAGGATATGCTTAAAACACTTGTTTAAATATTCAGTGCTTTTAGGCTCTATATCAAAGTTTCTCAATGGATATTTTTTCTTGGTGCAGAAAATACTGAGTTCCCATATACACCTTCCCCCAATTATTAACACCTTGCCTTAGGATGATACCTTCATTATAACTGAAGACAGAATATTATTATAATAGTACTGTTGGCCTGTCAACCATAACTCTCTGCTAATAGCAATTGTCGTTCTCACACTTTTAATTCCTGCTTCTAATTTGCTGTGGGCTGGACAAGTAGAGGACTAAATGAATAGCATTTTTATTGAAGTACATATGTATACAAAGAAAGCAAGGACCCAAGAGGGGCTATTATGGCTAGAGTCTGTATATTTTAGTGCATGACCTTGTTTCATTTATTTTGGCTCTGAAGAGCTATTTTTCATTTAACCTATGATTCCCAGTTTTGCTCTTGGTAGACCGCATAGCTTGGGGAGAAAGTGGCCTATTAAGGAAGGATTGTTGCTAAAAGTTAAGAAGCGAAACCCTTCTCCATAAATCAGATTCTCAAACACTTTATGGGTATCAGTCCAAATTTTTTAGAAAATTATAGATTAATGATTATTTTACTCTCCAAGTATTTATAGTACTCTATAGATGACAGCAAAATTTGAAGCCTAAAAAAAGGATTTGTCACATTTAAGTTATCCTTCCTTTTGATGCTTCACCACCTTGCCCTTGCTATGTTGCTACAACTCACATTATCTCACTTTCTTTTGATTTCTCTAAAATCTAAGATCCAGCTAATATTTAATGACAAAGATCACTTGGCACAGAGTTTCATACATCAAAACTGTTTGGTGGAAGATAAAGGACTGTAATGTGTTGAGTTGATTCCCCAACAGTTAAGTTGAAGTCCTACTCTCCAGTACTTCAGAATGTGGCCTTATTTGGAAATTAAGTTGTTACAGATGGAATTAGGCAAGTTAAAATGAGGTCATTTTGGAGTAGGGTGGGCCCTTAATCCGATGACTGGTGTCCTTATAAGAAGAGGAAATTTGGACACAGAGAGGAAGAGGGGAGAACTCCATGCACTGCCAGCAAATCACCAGAAGCTAGAAGAGGCATGGAGCAATTTCTTCCCCACAGACTTTATTTGAAGCCTGGCCCTGCTGACACCTGGATTGCAGATGTCCAGCCTCCGGAACTGTGAGACAATAAATTTCTATTGTTTTAAGCCAGTCAGTTTGTGGTTCTTTGTTATATCAGCCCTAGCAAACTGAAACAAGGACCAGAAAAAAAAAAAAAGATTTTTTTAAAAAATAGGCAACACAAATGACAAGCTTTAGTCATGTGCATTTCTACATTCCAACAACCTCTGTCAGTGCCTTACATGTCAGAGACACTCAGTAAGTGTTTGTCAAAATGAAAAAAGTAATACATGAATCCCACTGATAAATTTCTGTGGGATCTTCCAGTATTTTGGGGTATTGTTATTTCATAAAAATCTCAAAGATTTTATGTTAACAAATGCAATACCTTTTCAATCTCTTGAGATTTCTTTCTTACAAATCATGGTTAGAAAACAAGAAGGAAAAGAGTTATAAACCCACAATGAGAACCTGATAAAGGCCACTACAGAATGAGATTTTGACTAATGTATGGTTGGATGGAAAACATATAGGGGTGGCATCACAAACAGTTGGGAGAAAGATGGATTATTTTGAAATGATATTGGCAAGATTGGCTCATTATAAGGAGAAAACTAGATTTAGGTCCTTCTTCATGTCACATCCAAGAATAAACTTCATATGGAATAAAAATCTCGACATGAAAAGAAAATAGCTAATAGGAGAAAATATAGGAAAATATCTTTGTGGTCCCAGGGTGGGGGAAGAATTTTTTGACTGATTCAATCCAAAAACTGTTCTCATTTTACAGTTTAAGTATGTTTCTTTCTCTTTAATCAAGAGAAAAGCCAGAACCACGGATTGACTCTCAGTCCTGTTCTCTTTCCAGGGAACCATTTCTCATTTATTTATCAGTCCCAAGTGGCATATGTTATCTTGAATCCTTCTAATCCTTGAAGATCTATTTAAATCTGGCTGGAAATGCAGTCTGTGATTGCCCAGAGCCCTCCTAATAGTTTTTGGAAACTTTTGAGACTTAGCTCCTCAAGCTTTCCTCTGCCTATGTGTTGGCATGTGTGGTGGTTTAGAACTTTGTGCCCCAGAAAAACATGTTCTTAAGCTTAATCCATTCCATGGGTGCAAACCCTTGTAAATAGGACCTTTTGATGAGGTTACTTCAGATAAGGTGTTGCCCAAGATGGGTCATAATCCTAAAGGTCTTATAAGGAAGGACACAGAGAAAGACAGACACAGAGCAGCCAGAAACTGAAAGCCAACAGTCAATGGACCTCAGGAGAGAAGGGAGAGTCCAGGAGAGGATTACCATGCACTGAAGGAAACAAGGACCAAGAATCACTGGCAGCCGGCTCCAGAACATCAGTCTTCAGGAAGAAAACATTGCCTTGATGACGCTTTGATTTGGACTTCTCCTAACCTCAAAACCGTAAGCCAATCAATTCCCATTGTTCAATCCAACCCATTGCATGGTATTTGCTTTAGCAATGAGGAAACTAAAACAGCATGCCTGTTTGGGCTTTTGTTCTACATCAGTACAGAAAGATACCCATTCCCATGACTGGTTTACAGCACACCCACAAACACATAACATATATAAGCACTGACACCTACCCATAACAAACATTTCTGGGTTTGGTAACTTCTAATTTCACTTCAAATCTGGGGGGTAGTAGGTGGAGTTACTTTAAAGTTTTCTGCCATCTGACTGGATCCACACACTTCTTCCCCCTCCATCTTTCAAATTAGCAGGTATGTTATTTTTATATCTTCCTCAGAACATTTCCACCCACTTTCAGGTCCATGATGGTCTTACCCTTTACTCCCAATCATTTGTTAAGAACTTGTGTATGTTTTCTTTTCTTTTTGTCCTATGAACAAATATATTTTCTTAGTTAAAAAGAATTCTGATGGTAGCTCCTAATAAGATTTCATAGCTCATCGCAAATTAGTTAGCATAAGTAACATTATGTCAGGTGCAAAAAACAAAATTAAATAGTCCAGGAAAGAGAGCAGGTAAACAGGACCTAGCCTGACATTAGTTTGGAAAGCAGAAACTGAATAGAGCTGACCAGTCTAAAAAAAAACCACTAAGAACCACATGCTAAATTGTAATGGTTAAGACGTTGCAACTTTGCCATGAACGTGTAATTTCAGTGCAGTTTGAAAGTACATTTTCCTCACCACCTTTAGGTGAGGAGAGCACTTTAGTTAAACATACAGAAAACAAACAGATAAACAACAACCAAAAGATGCTGGTCTGAATGAAATCATGATGATGATGATGATGATGATATTGACGATGAGTAGGGCTCTTCAGCTTGTTCAGGATAAAAGGCCAAGAATCTTGGCGTCCTAACGCCGATCCTAAGGAAGTTAGTTTTGTGGAGCTGCCACAACAAAGTACCACAGACTGAATAGCATAAAGCAGTAGCAACTACTTATTGTCTCACAGATTTGGAGGCTAGAAGGCTGAAATGAAGGTGCTGGCAGTGAAGTTTGTCGCATTCTGGCGGCGGCTTGCCACTAGTCAGTGGCATAACTCAATCTCTGCCTCTGTCACTTGGCCATCCTCTTTCTGTCCCCTTGGGTCCAAAATTCCCTCTTCTTATAAGGACACCAATAATCTTGGATTTGAGCCCACTTTAATCCAGCTTGGTCTCATCTTAACTAATAACATCTGTTAACGATTCTATTTCTAAACAGGATCCCATATATGGGAATGAGAGCTAGGAATTGAACATAGATTTTTTTTAGGGGACGGATATAATTAAGCCCATAACAACTACCTTGGTCAAGAGAGAGGTGCATTCGGAAGGTTGGGGTGGCACGGAGGTCACTTCAGAGGAGTGCTGACAATGTGGGATACCAATTCTTCATGTTCTCTACAGTCATCCAAGCCAGATGCCATGAAGGCAAAAAAGGGAAAGATCAAGTTGGGGAGAAAAATGCAAAAGCAAATGTTGGGGAAAACTAATTCCCACGTGGAGCTAATATTTCACTTTGTAGAATCCTAAGTGAACATATGTATGATAGAATGTTATAATTAATCAGCTGATGAACAGGTACCAAGCCTATCAAATTTATATAATCCTGAAAATTAAATTTTTTTTGAAAAAAAGTTTTGAGTGGTGTTAATTTTGAGGAAAAATGAATGAAGTCATTCTAAATGAAAGAGAGAAATTGTTTTCCATGCAAGTTATTCAAATGCAGGGATTCACGTGAATTGTGAGATATCAGTGGGCTCATGTTTAACCTGAAATCCTGCTTCCTTCTGGTCTCCAAAGCTGCTTTTGTTAGAGATTAAGACCATTTTCTAAAGTCCACTGTGATTTTCGCTATTTCAGCATTGACTTGAATTCTTATAAACCAGAGGAAGGACAGGAAAAGAACTTACTTTTAAATTCTACTCTCAGAATATTAACCTACACAGGATTGTTATA
This sequence comes from Chaetophractus vellerosus, assembly GCA_004027955.1. Classification (NCBI taxonomy): domain Eukaryota; kingdom Metazoa; phylum Chordata; class Mammalia; order Cingulata; family Chlamyphoridae; genus Chaetophractus; species Chaetophractus vellerosus. The sequence goes on from PVKH010006136.1 coordinate 16,759, forward strand.
GTGATAGCAACCCAATATTAAGAATATAAATAACATCACTGAATTGTATACTTGCAAGTGGTTAAAATGGGAAATTTTATGCTCTAGGTAAGTTACCAGAATAAATTTTTTTTAAACCACAGAAATATACAACACAGTGAATCTTAATGTAAACTATGGACTCTTGTTGATAGTATAATTATAATAATATTACTTCATCAACTGTAACAAAAGTAGCACCCTAATGCAAAGTGTTAATAATAGGGAAAATTGCGTGTGTAAGTGGGGTTTACGGGAATTCTGCACTATCTGCGGGATTTTTCTGTAAACTTACAACTTCTCAAATTAAAAGAAAAGTCCTGTGGTACCATTCCCCTGGTGACTCAGTCCTAATGTGTGTGACCGGAGGGGGCAAGTGGCATGTTGCTCAGATGTTTAGGCATTCCAGTGGGACCGCTGGAATTGGTATCCTGGCCTCTGGATTAGTCACAAAGGAGAAACTGCTCCCCTTTGCCGATTCTGTTATTTTCACTTTAAAAGTTCTAATCTTCCTTCTGGATATCATAGACTATTCTATGGAATGTATGCTTTCCACATTCAGCGGTAGATAATGTAGAAAGAGGATGGGCCAGACTCCTCCCCATTAAACTGTCTGATCCCAGATTTCCTTGAACAGGCAAACTTCCACAAGTCAGATTCTTTTGTGCTCCATTCCCCATCTAGGAGTCAATGGGCTCTTCTATTTGTATTTATGATGAACATGCAAAGCTTCAGTAAACGGTTCAATTTTTATGCAGAGGTAGCATTGTGTAGTGTCATCTGAAAGAAAAAAAGATAGTTCAAATCAGTTCTATTAATGAAAAGTAATATTTTGTCACTAAACATGAAGCTATTGATTAAACAAGGCACTCAACTATTTTTATTCCATCATTTTATGATGAGGGCATAAAATCCTTCATAAAATACTACTATAGAATTTAGTAAAAAAAAGTAATTGAGTCACTTGTTTGTCTAACATGAGAAATTATTTCTAAATTTGTGCATTGAAACTAATTCTGGGATTAGTTTTCTTTAGAATTATTTAAAAATCAAATTATAACTATATAATTTAATTCAAAAATCACTTTTAAATCATTTTTGTTTCTTTTTAGTAAATGTAAGGAATCTACCTTTAAAATATTTAGGTGCCACTCTTATAAAATTGGAGGGCCAAAGCTCTATTAAGATAGATTGATGCATTTCTAATAAAACTAAAATATCTGACTTTAGTACAGGACAGAGATGTATAGAAAAAAATCAATTGAGATACTTAAAGTGTATTTATATACTATCTCAAAGGTTTAAGAGGAATAAAATTAAATCTATACAAACATTAAAATGAATAAGCAGAAGTTTTAATTCACTGACATTTTAAAATGTCTAATTCTTTTATACATCACCTCTGAGACAGTGACAGGTCTTATCATTCCTGATTAAAGAAATCAAGGTCTTTGTTTTTTTCAACTAAAAGTTATATTTTGAGAGTTAATGTTCGAATGATAAAAAGAAAAGTCATCCAAAGGTTTCCAACATTCATTTGAATTACCCAATAGATGGAGCCCATAGTTAAGATTTTTATGTTTGAGAGAGATCTTGCATTAAACTGGAGAAATGTTTATTTAAATAGTATTTTAAAAATGATATTATATCTTCCTAATGAAAGGAATCCTGTAGTCAGGTAGAAACACAGACTCTGAGAGGAGAGAAAGTAAAAAAATGCATTTTGACTAAGTTACAGGGGCATAAAAATTTAATGGATTTTGATAATATCACGTGCTTCACAGCAGAAATGGGAGCTTTTAATTCTATACTGTGGGTTTGTTTTTTGTTGTTGTTGTTTTTTTAAGAAAAGAAGTAAATGCATGTTAAATGATATAAACTGGCCATAAAACATTCAAGAGGTATAGAAGCCTACAATCAGGAATTGAACATTTCAAACTTAGCTTGCACACAGATATGTTTTTCTTTTGTGGCCTTACCTTAAACAGGGCTTGAAGAGCTGGGAGTAGGGAGGGACACGGTGGGGTAGGAGGAACAGGGACCAGCATGGAGGTGACCTAGAGAGACCACATGCAATCACTAACATGTTTTAAAATAAAAATGAACCAGTTTGTGTTACATTCCTACTTTATCCTACTAGCCATGTTGTAATAAATAAATAAAACTTGTTACAACTAAATATGTTTTCTAGTTTCCCTTTCACTAGCTTACGGATGATTCTGTTTTCCCAGTTAAGCCTGTGGTGTTCCGGTGGAGATTCAGGTGTATAAATGAGCTGGAAAATAAGTAAAGCCGGAAAAGCAACATGCTTTGCTTCCTTCCACTTGCTAACTTAGGTTGGCAGAGTAAATTCTCACAGAAATATATGCATACCTCCAGATGGACAACTGAATCCAATCAATAAGATTTCTAAAGAACCTATTTAAAAGTGAAAAATGACAGGGGAGCGGATGTGGCTCAAGCAGTTGAGTGCCCACCTCTCACATGGGACGTCCTGGGTTCAGTTCCCGATGCCTCCTAAAGAAGACAAACAGACAAAAAACAGACAAGGGAGCCATCTCGGAGGGTAGAGGAGGGAGCAAAATATGAGAAACAAAGAAAATAAATAAGCCTTCCTGAAAACCAGTCTACTCCTGCCACCACTAACCATGCTTTTCACCTTGGGTTGAAATTCTATTTCTCTTTTTTGACACTCTTTTGAGGCAAGAGCATTCCTCTTTTCATAGGCTGGGAAACATCTGGCGGAGGGTGAGAAATGTGGCTTCCATAGGAAGTAGGCTAAATGGTAAACCCAAATGCAGAAGCCAGTGGGCCTCTAGTTCAGTCACCCTGTGAGGTGTCTGCAGAGACTGGCTTTGATTTAATACCTTTTGGCATTGCTTTGTCTACACAGACACTCAAACCTGAAATCCAGCCAATCCTAACAGTCCCTGCCCACACAAGTAATCACAAGCATTTCAGAACTTAGCCTTACACTTCAGCTTTAAGTTTAGAATGAAAATATGCTCTTAAATGTTTGGAGAATGAGAGAAGCTGAGTGCACAGATGGATTTTTCCAGGCTGTCAATTATCTCTTGACTCTAGGAGTATTTTCCTTTTTATTTTTAACAGTGGCACTTCGCTTCCACATAGTTCTGTTTGCACCTACTCTTTTTGTTCTTCTGCCATCCGTACAATAAAAGTTGAAACTTAGAGATTTTATGAAAAAATGTGCCATTGCCAGTCAAAACTATAAATCAATTTAAGAGGAATTTTCCCTTTTAAAATCTCATTAGTGTTGCCCTCTTAGAACTACTTCGTAAGGCAAATCATCTACTTTTAGGCATAATTGGTGCAATCAGAATCAATGGCAGGTTTGCCATAACAACTTCCAATGGTTTACTTCTTTCCTCATATACCATTTTTCTGTCATTTATTCATCGAGTATCTATTGAAACCGTGGACAGTATGTGGCAGATTACCCAGGGTTAGGTCCTATGTCTCAAAGGACTTATAATTTTTTAGGGGGCAGACTTTCAAATTTTGTGAAAAAAGCATATACACACATACACACATAAAATAGATACAATTTTGCTCAATTAACCTAATTGTGATGACTCAGAAAAGTTTCAAAATGAGTCTGCAATCCAATTTGCAATGTAAATCAATCCCTTCCTTTGGCTATCTATTTCTCTTCTTTTTACCTTGTTCAATTTTTCCTTCCTCTTATTATCTCCTCTCTTCCTTCCACTCAGTTTTTCTTATGCCTCTTATAGGATGTTCCTCAAGTATCCCCATCAGACAAATATATGCCAAAGATGTTCCCCTTCAAGGTCCTGGGACTTCCCCACCTGAGCACTTTTGCCTGACCTATATAAGGCAGGTTAGAAGTTTGTGGGATAAAACACTGTGGAAACAGCTCTCAACTAATGACAAATGGCAATTGGAGGGGGAAAAAGAAAAGGAAAGAATGCTTCCTTGCCCTTTTATGTGAGAATTAATTCCACACAATTTCCCAGAGGTCCCAGCAAGATTAAACTCTAGTGGTTAATTAAGCCTGTGTTGTCTTTCTCCCCTTCCCTGTCTCATTTCAACCCCCTACTGTGTTTCTTGGGATCCTAAATGAGCCATTCAAATCTTAGGATCTGCTTCAGGGGACCCAACACAGGAGAGTTGAGATTTGAAGAGGTCTTAGGAGGCAGACTCTCAAGATGAGGTGTCCGCCAGATGGCAACGGGTGAAAAATGGGTAGCTGATGACTCAACTGGACTATTACATCAAAATCATTAAGACTCTCACCTGTGGTGGATTGGCATACAGGTGAAGAAGCGATGCATTGAATTATGTAATAGTTCTGCACATGAAATACATGAGGTAAACAATAATTATAAGGATTGAAAATTGGTTAGCTTTTGTTAATGACGATAGAAGACCTGAAGGAAGAATATATAAAGGCTATCAAAGAGGGTTGCAGTGTGAAAGCCAGAAACTATTCTCATCATTTAAAGAGAGCCACATCTCTTTCAACTGAATAGTAGAATGTACTGAAAATCAGCCTCAAGGTTTGACAGTAAGAAGAGAGGCAAAAGA
>PVKH010006137.1:8025-21448 GCA_004027955.1 Chaetophractus vellerosus
AAAAAAAAAAAAAAAAAAAAAAAAAAAAGACTTATGTTTTCACTTAAAATACAGAAACAAAAGAAAGCATCATGAAAGATGAATATCTCTGTATTTTAAAAGATAATATTCAAAAAGTCTCAGGTAAATTAGGTACAACACTGATTTATATTTAACTACAATATTATTACTAATCTTTAGATTTTTTAAAAGGCAAACTACATAAATAATGGTTGAGGAGTCAACTAGATGACATTTAAACCAATGGCTAAGATGGCATACATTGTCTATGCATCAGTAAAAGCTTAAATTCAGAGCATTGCATAGAACTTATGGATGCGCTCAGGTGAGACTGAGTACTTCTCAAATGTGTGCACACACATGTATTCACAATCACCTCACCAAATGTGTTATTTTTAAGGTATATAAAAATTACTAGATAAGGAATATCATTTACCCTTTGGTATCTGTTTTTTCACCACTATTGTCCTTGGATTTATCTTCTTCCTTAACATCTAAAAAAGAAAATTTGGGAAAAGATTAACACCTTATTTTAAAATATAAAATGGATACAAACACTTCCCCTTTAAAATATAAAAAGCTGCCACAGGGGAACGGATGTGGCTCAAGTGCAGTTGAGCACTTGCTTCCCACATGGGTGGTCCCAGGTTGGGTCCCCAGTGCCTCCTAAAAATAACCAAAAAACAAACAAACAAACAAACAAACAAAAAACCAGCTCAAGGAAGCCGATGTGGCCCAGTGGCTGAGCACCAGCTTCCCACATGAAAGTCCTGGTTCAATCCCCGGCTCTGGTACCTCAAAATCAAAACAAACAAACAAACAAACAAAAAACCAAAGCCGCCACATGCACTCATTATTAATGTTCATCCATGAATTCAAAAACTAAAGAAGTTTTAAAAGTGCCAGATGCTGGGCAACATGGTAGAGATTTGTGCTGCCAATATAACATAGTCCCTGCTTTTTTTTTTTTCCCCCAAAGATTTATTTTTTACTTATTTATATATCCCCCCTTGCTGCCTGTGCTCGCCGTGTTCATCTGCTTTTTTGCGTTTTTCTGTGTCTGCTTGTCTCGCCCCACTGCGCCATCCCGCTGACACAGCTCACCACACAGTGGCTTGCCTTCACCAGGAGGTCCCAGGAACTGAACCCAGGGCCTCCCATGTGGTAAACCGGAGCCCTACCAATTGAGCTACAGCTGGTTCTCAGTCCCTGCTCTTTTAAAACTTTCAGTTCTGTGGGATCATAGCATTACAGATGGGATATGTTCTGTGTAAGAAGTTCTGAGTGCATTCGTGAGCAATCCTATGAAAGCCTGGGAAAAGCCTTCATAAAAAAAAAAAAAGTAACATCTGAAAGGCATCTTGAAGAATGATAGATTTTTGGTAGGAAAGGGAGAAAAGTCTATCAAGAGAAAAAAACTGAAATGGACTTTGAGCAAGAAAAAATTGGCAGGTTGGAAGAAGAACTGAAAAGAAGGCCAATGTGGCTGTAGTAATGTGAGAAAGAGGGAAAAGTTAGACAAGAGGAGCCCAGAGATACACACAGAGGTCAAATCTTATTACTTATACCTTTACTTTTTAACTCTCACTGTAAAATCAAAACACTGAAACTATGATTTTAACAAAACAGTAGCACTGACACTATAAACTCAAAACTGAATAAAGAAAGTATTCCAAATGTGCTACCTCTTTTCTTTATTAAATAAGCAAATGAACCCAAGTACATTTTAATAAGGATATAAGAAACATCAATATTGAATGGTCCCAGATGAAGGTTTTCACCTACAGATTTAAAAAAGTTTCTATGATAATATCACAATTATCTGTAAGCTGAGGAGTTTTTTTACAATTGCCAGGCCCTGTAAGAGGCCTGGTACAAAATAAAATAGAGTTTAAAAAAAACAAAACAAAAAAAACCTTGTTAAAATAGGTATCTGGGGCCGGCTGTAGCCCAGTGGGTAGGGCACCAGTTTACCACATGGGAGGCCCCGGGTTTGGTCCCTGGGGCCTCCTCGAATGGGCAGACCGCCTTGAGAAGGCAAGCCAATGCGGGCAGGGCATGCCATCACGGGAAAAGGCTAGCCCCCGCAGGCAAAAAGACAAGCCCCCGCGAACAAGGGTGAGCCCCTGCTAGCAGGTGGGCCGCTGCACTGGTGAGCTGACTCAGCGGGTCGCCCCAGCAGGGGGAGACAAGCAGACACAGAGGAACACAAAGGAATAAAAAATTATAATAATAAATATCAATGGGGGGGGGAGCGGATGTGGCTCAAATGGTTGGGCATCAGTCTGCCATTTGGAGGACCTGGGTTTGATCCCCGAGATCTCCCGGTAAAATAAAGAAAAATATAGAAGGTGCATATGCTGCCAGGCCCCACTGAGCTGCGCAGCAAGATGATGATGTAACAGGAGAGAGACTCGGGAGAGCCGAGATGAGACGCACTAAAAAACCAGGAACTGAGGTGGCGCAGCTGGCAGAATGCCCCTCTCCAACACTGGAGGCCCCCAGGATCAAATCCCGGTGAAGACAGGAGAAGGATGAGAAGAGAGTGCAGGAAATAGACTCAAGAGGAGTGTCCAGCAAGCACCTGAGTATACTCACTTTCTTATGTGGGAGAAAAAGGACAGACAAGACATACTAACAGTGCGAAATAAGAATACTAGAAAAATCCTACAGTTAGAGCTAAGCCCTCCTTACTTTAATCATACCAGGGGGAGTTTCTAGATACCAAGCAGTATACAAGAGCAACCTGTGGAGCCATCATTGTCATGCACTGGGAAATTAAATTATAAAGTGGTACAGAACTATAGTCTACAGAGGAGTGAATCCACGAGTAAAAGAACAGAACCAGATGTGTCAGATATGCTATGGGCTCCTAACTTGCCAGTGACAAAAAGAACCAGCTTTCTCACATTACTTCAATATGATAAATAGTAAAAGAACGTTGGACCACCATCTCATGAATCAGTTTTCCACATGCTACAGGGTAAAAACTCAAAGCCAACTATAATTTGTGTCCATCCCCTTTACCTGCACGCTTCTCTTACAATTATAACATATTACCAAGAAATAAATCTCACCTGCTTTTTTGTCCTCTGTTTCCTTCTTGTCTTCTTCAATTCTAGCTTTCTTTGCTCCCTTCTTATGATCAGCCACATTTCTACGACCTCCTTCACCTTCATCTTCAGAATCGGAGAATTCTTCATCACAAGCTATCCGCTTGTCTGATGCTCGAACTGATTTATAAAGAATTTAATAAATGTTGAAAAAAACAATCACAGCCTTTACAATTGTTATAGCACACTAGTGTACACTATAAAAAATGAATCAGCAGTCACCATATTAAAAATGTAGGACTAAGAGATCCTTAATGACTATGATTTGAACTGAATATATGGTTTACTCCATGCTGAAAACTTAGCTTTGATCTAGAAGGAAAGAGTCAAAACATGAAAAACATTTGGGGACCCTGTTGGAGGGAAAAGAATGTGTTTTTCTAATAAGGATTACCTAAAAAGAAATCTTTATTTCAGAATTGGGAAGAAGACCAAAACCAAAACAAAACAAAACAAAACAAAATAATAATAATTAAAAAACCAGTAATACCAAACATTTTACTAAATTATGCCTATCCCATTATAGCATATGATGTTATAAAGCTGCAATTAATTAAGTAGAACAAGAGGATGGAGAATAAAATAGAAGGTGCTTTATGCTATTCAACTTATCCTACTCTGGGTAAATGGAATGTCTTCCAATTTATTACCAAACATACCTAACTGGTAATTTGTGGAAACATACTCAATTATATAAATTGAAGAGTCATATATAAACTGAAATTGCTCACACTCAGGCTTTAAGACATCAGGAAGTTAAATCGACGTAAGATTAAAGATGGGAAAAATGCCAATAAGAGTGTTCATGAAACTTAGCCAACACTAAAGTTCTTGGGGCCATTAAAACCTTTAATTTGTTAGTGTTGCTTTAATTAAACCAGAAAAAAAGCAACAGAGTATACATCGAGGCTTTATCTTACTAGAAATTCTCTTGTCTGGATCTTCTCCATCTTCATCTCCACTGTCTTCATGAACAGCATCTTCTGGAATTGCTTGCATTTGGACACCAGGTGCATGAGGTAACATGCGCAAATTTTCAAATAAGCGCTGTCTAAATTACACATACAAAATTATTAGACAAAATTCATTTTCTTTAAAATTCCTCGAATATGTAGGAGGAAAGATTAAACAAGCAATTTCATTTTTTAGCAAGCTTAACCAACAAACTAAAATACTAACAGAGACATTTACTGAGCAATGATACTTTACATATTTTAACTCATTTAATCCTTACAACTTACAACAAGGTAGGTACCATTATTATGACCCATTTCAATGGTAAGGAAACTTACAAACAAAAGCACACTACCCTGTTAAATGCCATACAGCAATTAGTGGTGGAGAGGAGGACAATACCCAGCTAAGTGGGACTATGCACTACAATGTCAGTCTAAACACTTTGTGGAGATACAACTTAATCAAAATGTTTCAATGAAAATACATTTCACTTTCATATAAATCAAGAAAGTATACAATTTCTAACACCCCTTGCAAGTTTAAAATTCACTTTGACCAATAATAGAAAATGGAAATATTTTTGGGCTTTGAAGCTTGTATATTTTCATTAACTTAAAAAAATTAAAGAATTCAATAATTTCAGAGTTTCAAATTATTTTAAAGAAGGAAACATTTGTAATATAAAGCTAAAATGACCTAATGCATTTGTCTGGGTAAAGCCTCCTAAAACTACATCAAGATGAAATGTTAATCAAAACAACCCAATGATTTCTTACTTTATCTTTTCCATATATTCTGGAGTGTTCTGGTTTGTCATGTTTGATGGACTAATATGCAGTTTGAAGTCTGGTCCAAAATACTCAAAGTAATCATTATATGGCAACTCTATTAAAAACAATGAAATAAAATTACAAATTAAAAGGTCAGTTTTTACAAAAATCCAGGCACAAAGAAAACCCAGATTCAGGACAGAAATATTTCAATTCTAATTGTGGACAAGTTTAATTCACTAAGTGGTGTATGCTCCCATTTATATGGCTTTGGAATGCTACCCTAATCATCCAATCATCCACTTCTATATATTGACAGCTCATTAAATAAAAATATAACAACACTTACCATTGGGAATCTCACAATCAAGGGCAACTGCAGTCTCATATGTCCAACATCGAGCAACATTACGGATTGTATATCCACCTCCCCCAAGCATCAGTAATGGTAAGTTGAAAGTTTTTACAACTTCTACACATTTAGCATGACCTAACACAACAAAGAAGATTTATGTAACAACACCTACGTACTGTAGCAGTTTTAAAAATCAATTTTAAAATGAATACAAACAAAATTTTACTTAATCAAAATGGTTTTCCAATATATATATATTTTTTAAAGAGTTATTATTTTATTTTCTGCTTTTTATTATTTTATTTTTATTATTATTTTACCCACCCCCCCCGAACCGCCCGCTGCGGTGATGTGCCGAGTCAGCTTCACCGGTGAGCGGTGGCCTTGCCCACTCGTGGGCGGCTTGCCCCGCTTGCGGGCAGCTCCGCTCTGCTCTGCCCGTGGCGGCTTTTGCCCTGCCCACGGCAGCTCTGCCCCGCCCACAGGGGCTCCGGGGACCGAACCCAGGGCCTCCCATGTGGTAAACCAGCACCCTATCCACTGGGCTATACAGCCGGCCCCCTTCCAATATTTTTTAAACAAAGAATATGGAAAAGTTTCAAGGAATTTCTAGTCTAAAACTATAAACACTTTTTGTACTATATTACATAAGATATGCTATTGCTAGCAAGTATACCTGACAAAAAAGTCAAAATACATTAAAAATATTTATCTATAACACATTGATATTTTTATTAACATAAAAAGAGTTCATGCCAGATTAAGTGGGAGAAATATCAGGTTATAATGAAACATTTATGCACAATCTAAACTTGACTTTTTGTTACCAGTTTTCGCTTTAGATGTTTATAGAAAAATGATGGAAGGCTATATAACCAAACTTTCAATAGTGGGGTAACTTTAGGTAGTGATTATTATGAATAATTTTATCTAAGATTCTGAAAACAAGAACTATTAAAAAACGTGTAGAAATATGAATACAAAATTAAACGTAACATAAAAACAAATATTTCCCCTGGATAGATGTCATACCTCAATAAACAATCAGGAGTTACCAGTAACTTCATTATCATTTAGATATACAACAATTAAAACAAAACAAACCCTTCAATTATAGAAAAACATCCAGGCTTGTTGAAGAATATTTGAAAGAACCAAAAAGGTACAAAGAAAAAAAATTAATACCCTAAACCCCTATCATACAAAGGTACTTTTAAAAATATATTCCCTTTCAATCCCTTCTGTCAGTTAATTTTATAAAATTTAGTTATATGTTCCTGTCATAATTATGTTTTGTGCATTTTTATTCTGTAATTCTCAAAAATGAGTTTAAATAAGCTGTGCTAAATGATTCACAACCCAATTTTTATTATTTCTACTACCAGAAAACATGAATTTCAATAAATAACCATTCAGATACTTCTAAAGAGGAAAAACCCAAAGAATGAAATTTACAGATTTTCAAGTAAAGATGACTGGCTAAATAAAGGTATTTACTTTTTCTTCATTCCAAAACCTCACAAAATCTGACAGCAAAGAAATTTTTTAAGAGTTTAAAAAAAAAGAAGCGGGAACCAGCTGTGGCTCAATTGGTAGGGCTCTGGTGGGAGGCCCCGGGTTTGGTTCCTGGGGCCTCATTGAGAAGGCAAGCCGCTGTGCCGTGAGCTGACTCAGCGGGATGCAGCAGCAGGGGGAGACAAGCAGACACAGAGAAGCGCAAAGCAGATGAATGCAGCAAGCACAAGCAGCAAGGGGGGGATATATAAATAAATAAAAATAAATCTTAAAAAAAGATAACCAACTTTAGGAGAGACCTGAGAAATATGAATTGAATCTAGTAGTGGAGAAAGTTTAGAATCAAGTTTAACATTTATAATACAGATCTCCTAGAAACTAGTGGCACAGGGTTTCCTGAAATGAGAAGGAAGGTAGAGCTAAAATAAGTCTAGGAAGTAAGAGATCCCGAGATCCCCTCCCCACCTCTACACATCAGGAGGACTGTGTCCTCTGCTCACACAAAAGACTCAAGATCTATTCTCTGTGTTGAGAATATATGGACTGTAAGATCCCAGGCACAGTTGAAGGTAGGTGTACTATAATGAAAATACTACCTTCCCTTCATGCCTAGAATTCTAGAACAGTTAGATATCCTCAAAGCAGGGGAATGAAAACTTTGTTTTTGGGGACTTCGACCAGATTAACAGGAAAAATTAAAGATACAGATATGGAGTGGTTCCCCATGAAATGGCGCTACCAGGTCACTCCAGAGTAGTGGTTCTCACTGGGGATGATTCTGCCCCTCAGGGGGCACTGGGCATGTCTGGAGACATTTTTGGTTGTCACAAATAAAGGGATGGGGTGCTACTACTGACAGCTAGAGGGCAGAGACCAGGTATGCCACTAAATATCCTATAATGCATAGGACAGCCTCCACAACAAATTATAACTGGTCCAAAATGTCAAAGGTGCAGAGTTTGAGAAGGCCTGCTCTAGTGTAAAGGCTACACTGACATGCTGTATCAATGAGCTGTTTTCAATGAAATGTGAGTTGACATTGAAGGGTGCCTTCTAAAGAAAGGCCCTATTATAAATGACAGAGACTAAAATAAACAGAAAAGGAATTTGTAGGAAATATTCTATGCAAGAAGAAAAAAATCTAAAACAATCACGCATACCTTCAAATGGATGAGAATAGATATTCCATTACTGAAACAAAAAGAGGAATATTTGGAAAATTTTGGAAAATAAAAATATGGTGAGTGGGAAAACAATGGAAGGGCTGTAAGATAAATTGAAAGAGGCAGAAAATAGGAAACCAAAAAGTTCAGAGAATCAAGCCAAAAGGCCAGTATCTAGAAGAAAAAAGGTGGGGTGGATGGGATGGGATGGGATGGGATGGGAATCAAAAAAATAATTCAAGAAAAACTGTTCAGAACTAAATGAAGAACATGAGTTTCTTGAATGAATATGCATGGAGTGCCAAGTATAATAGATGAAAACAAACTCACACAAAAGCACATCAACTGAAAAGTCAGAATACTGAGATCAAAAAGTTCCCACAAAGTTCCAAAAAACAAAATAAGAGACTAGGAATCACAATGTCTCCTGACTCCTCAAACAAGAAGACAATGGTGCAAGGCCTTCAAAATTCTGAATCTGAAGGAAATCATTCTATACCCAAACCATCAGTCAAATATAAGGGTAGAATAAAAAAGTATTTCCAGACACGTAAAGATTTCAAATTTACTTGCCATTAAGGATGCATTTAAGTTTGGCTCCGGCTTTAAAACAGGCCAAAACCAAAAGGCTGAATGACTACTTTCAACATTTCTGGTATAATGATCGATTATGTAGCATGCCCTCACATCTAATTAAACTGCTGGTAATATAGAAAAAGGCATATAATTTTGTTTAATTTTAATATCTGACTAATCTGCTTTCAAATGTAGGTAAGCACTCTAAGGTAACTTGACATTGTAAATATCCTTTTATGTTTTATACAACTAAAATCTATCAGTTGAAATATAAATGCAAATTTTTTATTGTAAGAATAAAATGCTAGTTTCAGTTTTTGATTGTGCAAACTGTTTTGTACTTTTAAGTTCAAAAACATTAATAACTTTTTAAGAGTTAAAGAGGAAAACAGACTGATATATTTTAGATAATTTACAAAGATCATATCCATTTTTAGCCAACAGATGTTTATCAACGCATTAGGTTGAACAACATGAAACTGATACTTTACCAGTTTTGATAAAAAGTAGGGGGCAATTTCATATGGTGTGAACCAAAATAAAGCAGGAATACAATACTATAATTCTAATACTGGTGAAGGAGCAATCATAACATTAAATAATTTAACCTTTAATATCTGTATTTATTTACTCAATTCCATTTAGGCCAATAGTCATTCTGGAAAAAAAGTTCTTCACATCTTATGAGAGAGAATTAAAAGCAGAACTTCAATTTGCTACTTCAAAGTTCTCAACAGAAAATACTCTAAAATCATGTACAATATACATGATAAATCATTTTTGATCCATACAATAAATATATTTGAACTTATGAAGATGCTTGATCAACAGTTTAGTAATAAGTAAGAGAAAACTAAACAAATTATGTAGGACAGAAGAATTACATAACTGAAAAGTGTTTTTATGATGATCTTGATGTTGATAATATCAAAATTTTGATATAAATGTACTGTAAAAAGAGATGGGAAAGGCGTGTGTGGAGAAAAAGTGGTGAAAGAGAGCTAAGATCTCATCTTCCACAAAATGAAGTAAATAATGCTAAAACTCGAAGTCCAATTAAGGTAACAAAATGTGCCTGTTGCTGGGAGAAAGGTAAACACCAAAACAAACTAACAACCCCCTAAATAGTTGAAAACAGCTGCCTTGTCAGGATTGCAACAAGCTTAAAAAAATATTGATGTTTAATATATATATATAAAGTTAACAATTAAAAAAGATGTAATTTACTGAAACAAGATTCTAATCACTCACATGGTTCAGTGGTAAAAGAGCAGTCCAAAAATTATAATGACAACTTTCATGAGGCATTCTCAAGGAAGAAGAAAAATCATTTTTCTGGGAATACCACACTTGAAATTACTTACCTTTGACTGTGAGATTGAAGCAACCAAGTCTATCGCCAGATAATGAGTCTGCACCACACTGTAATACTACAGCACTGGGTTGATACATCTCCATCACTTTTGAGATAATCTATGTATAAGATAACAAACGTTAATATCTCTAACAATATTTTGAAACTCCATTTTAATTTTGAAAACAGTAATACTTACAGGCTTAAATATCTGCCCATATGACTCATCATCAATACCATCTCTCATTGGGAAATTGACAGCATAGTACTTCCCTTTTCCTGCACCAATATCCTAAAATACATCAATAGCTCTTAGAAAATATTTAATAATAAAAAGTTTGACATATTTATTAAAATGTTTTTTTAAAAGACCCAATTCTGAATTCATCTTGTAAATTGAGAAGGGGAATAACACAGAATAAATAAGTACATGTTCCAATATTTATAAATTGCTTGTAAAGCCTAAAGAATAATTTCCAATTACCCTGTAATGATTATTTTTTGGGAGAAAGAAATTTAACAGTTAAAGGCAATATGAAGTTATACTATTTCATCAACCCAAGAAATTCATTCACAAATAGAGACAACTTCAAGGTAAGGAAAATTGTCTCTGCAATGCAGAGCCCTTCCTAGTTCATAAGCTGGTATGGGTTTATGATGAAAGAAAGGTCCAGACTTCCTTGAAGTTTTAACAGTTACAACTTAAACCATTAGAATGTTTGTTTTTTTTTTTTAAGATTTTTTTTTATCCCCCCTCCCAGATTTCTTGAGCTCGCTGTCAGCTCTGTGTCTGCTCTTCTTGTCTTCTCTTTAGAAGGCACTGGGAGCTGATCCTGGAACCTTCTGATGTGGGAGAGTGCCACCTCAGCTCCCTGGTTTGTTGTGTCTCTCCTCTTTGTCTTTTTCTGTTGTCATTGTGTCAGCTCTCTGTGCAGGCCAGCTCGCTTTCACCAGGAGGTCCCAGGAAACGAACCCAGGACCTCCCATATGGCAGTCACGAGCCCAACTGCTTGAGCCACATCCACCTTCCACGATGTGTTCTTTAATTGGGCTTCAAATAAATTTTCATTTTTACTTGTTGAATAGGTGCTCTAGGCAGTTAATACCTCCCCATAGAAGCAAAGACGAAAAACTGAGAGCTAAATTCCAAGTACGTACAAACACTTAAAATAAATGTACACATATTATGTATACTTACTGTGTATGTGTGTGGTATAGCAGAGATATTTCTGCAAAATAGTGCATTACTGCAATGCCCAAGGATTGGGAGTGACTGACTAATATATTTTAAATTATAATGCCTTAAGATATACAAATCTTTATGATTAATAAAGCTAGTGCAATTTCCTCCTTTATTTGTCATGAAATGATTTTATCTTGAATTAGGCTTTTTTCTTTTTTTGTAGGTACCAGGGATTGGACCCAGGACCCCATACACGGGAAGCAAGCACTCAACCACTTGAGCTACATCCTCTCACCAAGAATTTATTTTTAAAAGAACAAATTTCCTTCAATGTTAGTACTACAAGCTTGCAATAAAGAAAGTTTAATTATCCACCTCCCTCTGCAAAGATATTTTAAAGAAACCTAATTTTTTTATATATAACTAAATACAACTATACAAATATGGATAAACAAAAGTATTATGAATCCCCTGGACTCGTACTAAAAACATGGTTGGAATATACTCTGAATTTACATTTTAAAACACAGAAAGTTGATCAGCATCTCTCACCTGAGTTTAAGGCTTGCAACTCAGGGTTGCTGCACTGGTAAGACCAGCCTTAACCCTTCCCTTCCTTATTCCTACAACTGCTACTTCATCACATCTTTATTTCTTTCTTTCACCTTGACTACTGATCTAATTAAAACAAGCAGAGTTTTAACAACAATCTGACCTTGGAGTAGCCTTTTCTTCTACTTTAGAATCAATTAAAGTAGAAAAGGGAATGTTTATTGCTAAAAATTTAATAACACCATCCAAGATACACATGAATTTAACAGAGACTCCAAACGCAGCTACACATATAATGTGAAGACCGATTTTAGTTTCCTCACAAAATTTTGGGGTCACATTTATGATATTCAAACAGAAAAAGCTATTCTTTGAATGACATTTTGTATAATGATTACAAAATCTTAAGTGAAGAAAACAGATGTTGAAAGCCACTCTCAAATCTTGCTAAATCATGCATTCTCCAATATTTTTCTACAAACTCAAACAACCATAAGAATGATGAATAATTGAGAAGAGACCATGGTAACACTCATCCACTAGCTGAATTAAAACAGAGCTCTTCATTTGCCACTTCTGATATTAATTAGGTTTATACTGCAAAGACATTTTCATTCTTTAAGATTAAAAAAAAAAGATTAAAGCTGGGAAAGCTTTTGCTTGATTTCCACTGGGCTGGAATGGTTGCAAAGAAAGGTATTCTGTTGGTTTACTGCCATGGTTCTCAGACTTTAGTGTGCAGATTATCACACAGAATTTCTGGGGTCTGAGCATATATACTTCCAACAAGTTCCCAGGTGATGCTGTGGATTCTACTAATTTAGGGATCATACTTTCGAAAACAACTGATCTATATGGAAAGAGCAAGTGGGGAGAGAGGGAAGTAGAAGAAACTAACTGGCAAGGAACTGAAATATTAAGCCAATTTAAACTCAAATAATAAACTAAACATTTGACCTCCTACTAATTTATAAGGAAAAGGTTTTACCATTGTAATGTTGGTCTACTGAAAAGAGTATCAACTTGTGGTCAAATAAAAGCCACAGAACTGAAAAATACTTTAGGAGAAACCGCCCAGAAAATCCATGTTACACTAATGTAAATGCATCTAAGTTTGGTTAAAAAATAAAATTAAAAAACCCACCAGTATGATATCATTTATATAAAATGTAAATATAAATCAATTCATAAAGATGAAAGATTTGTTGTTATGTAGGCCTGAGGAAGGAATGCTAAGGGGTTTGGAGTCTTTCTTTTTGGAGTAATGAAACTGTTCTATAATTTTTAAGATGGTGAATGTACAACATTGTGATTCTACTAAAAGCCACTGATTATATACTTTGGTTAGAAGAACCAGAAACAGCATCTATGTAGAGTGAGGGAAGCATAGAGAGGTTAAAAGGTGAGGAATTTTCTTGTTTGTTTCTTTGATGAATGCACAACTAGATGATCATAGCAAACACCATTGATTGTATACCTTGGAGGAACTGTATGCTTTACTAATATGTATCAATAAAATCGATTAAAAAAAAAAAAAAAACCTGGGGAACCAGCTGTGGCTCAATTGGTAGGGCTCTGGTTTACCATATGGGAGGCCCCGGGTTCGGTTCCCGGGGCCTCCTTGAGAAAGTAAGCCGCCATGAGCAGGCAGGCTGCTGCGGGATGCCGCAGCAGGGGAAGATGAGCAGACACAGAAGAACGCAAAGCAAATGAACACAGCAAGAACAAGCAGCAAGAGGGGGAGATATAAATAAAATAAAATAAACCTTTAAAAAAAAAAAACTAAAAAAAAAAAAAGTAACCTAAAAACAAACAAACAAACAAAAAAACCCACTAGTGAAGCAAAATAACTTTTGCTTAAGAAGTTTGTAGAAACAGGGTTTGA
>PVKH010006138.1:0-21336 GCA_004027955.1 Chaetophractus vellerosus
AATTTAAAGTCCTGAAATCATCCTTTTGTTCCTCCACATTCTCTAGCATATTAGGAGCAAAAGCCAATCTCCCTGTACTTGTTAATTTCACACAAATGAAATATCTGCTCAACAGAATCTTTCCTCTTATAAGCCTTTGATTAGGAGTATCCAATAGTGATATTTTGCATAGCTCTGTTGACACATCACATCGTGGACTGCAAGAATCTTCTTCACCACTGGAATTAGAGTTGTTTTAATTTGAATAGGTTAAGAGCCAATTCTAAAAGCCCCAGGACCAACTGAAGAAAATCACCCTATTGTTTAAGTTCCTCTGATGATATCTAAAGCTGTACTAGTCAAAGTTGCCCAGAGAAATAGAAACAACAAACTTACATGTTTGTGTGTGAATGTGTGTATATATGTATGTAGGTGTTTGTGTGTGTATATATATACATGCATATATATGATTTATTATGTCTATGAATTGTTGTAAGGAATTGGCTCATGTGATTGTATGGGATGGCAAATACAAATCTGAAAGGGCAGGCTGGAGGATGGAAATCCCTGCAATAGTGATAATGATGTCTTGAGTATGAATTCCTTAGTTTGCAAACTCAGGACAGAGTGACATATGTAGTCTTGAGACAGAATTTTATCCTTCTGGAACCCTCAGTTTTATGCATTTAATATATCCAACAAATTGGATAAGGTACACCTATATTATCCAAAGTAATCAGCTTCATTTTTGAGTCAGCAAACTGTAGATTTCAATTCATTTATAAAACATTTTCACAGCAACATCTAAGCCATTGTATGACAGAAAAACTGGGCACTATAACACATCAAGTTGATATGTAAAATTTACCATCATATCAATCTGATGGTTGTGAGTCTGTTGTCTCTAATTCTGGTGTATTAGCTATATGTGAATTTAAATGCTTTTTATCAAACAGCTTTGGTGGTCACCCCAGTCCTGAGAAATTTCCAAGATAGGCCAAAGTAGGTTGATGCCTGAGTCAGGTCATCTGCCAACCACCAGTCTGGTCTAAACACAGTTCCATAAAATAAAAATAGTGTATTTTTCATGAGCATAAAATTTTAAAAGTTCTCTGCATAGGAAAATTGGATAAACCAGCCTAGGGCCTTGATTTTGAGAATCTTTAGGTTAAGAATATATAATACACAAGAGTGAGTTATTAATAGTCACTGTTCAATTCTTTATGTTACCTCTATTCATAATTTTTACTTAAAAACACTTTTTTTGCCATATACTTGGAAACTACTCAAAATTTTGTGTACATAAATTAATACAAAGAACATTAGTACTGAAGGACAATCAACATATAACAGTAGGAATTTATATGACAATTAATACAGATCATTTTAGCATTGTTCAAATTTTCTTAAATAATTCTTTAGAAGCAGTTACATAGGGTTGAATTTCCTTTTTACCTACCACAATGTAAATGCTTAAGTACTTTTTCACTAGTTGAATCTTCAGGACATTATTTAGTATTAGCCTATTTTGGCAATTTCTGGTAGACTTGAAATATTTACACACACACACACACACACATATATATACATAGTGAGTCAGATGAAAAGCTTACTTATATCAGAATGAAAGTCACAGTTTCATGAGTAATAAATCAAAACAGTTTTCTAATTCATACTTATAGGATTATAAATTAAATATAAGAGTCTTAGGAATTCTGTTGATTTTTGATGAAATCATAGGCGTAATGTGGTCAGATATAGGAAATCCCTACATAGAGCAGGTTTAGCAATACTGCATGAAACAAATTATTAAAAAAACTTATATATAACAGGTTAGTGGTGATCAATTATATCAAAGACATTTAATGAGCCTAAAAAGTTAATTACTTAACAAAGATAATACAGATTTTGTATAGTCCTTAAAGTGGATTATTTAATTCCATCTTGTTTGTTCACAACCAGAAATTCAACTTAAAATCCTTGAAGTTTTTTTTTTTCTTTGTAATTGTTTCATTAGGGAACTTGTGGGTTTACAGAACAATCATGCATAAAATACAGGATTCCCATTTGCCATCCACCCACCAACAGCTTGCCTTTTTATGGAACATTTTTCCAATCCACTTTTTTTGGTTTTCTAAAGACTACCAAGGCAATATGCCACACTGGGTTAGTTTTTACACTGGGGATGATTTCAAAGCCCCAGTGCATTTTAGGAGATGATGATGGACAACACTTATCAAAAAGAACAGAGAGAGTATGATGGACAACATTTATCAAAAAGAACAGAGAGAGTCTGCAACTGTAAGCAATGTAGTTCCATCCATCTGTCTCATGGGATTTAAGCCCCCTCTCAATTAGAAATGCAGTGGGCAACACCATCCCCAAATCCACAAGATTGGGGGTTGAACAATGGCTTAAAATAGACTTATTATTATTCTGTTATTGACTTATTACTATCTTAGCAATGGAAGAACTTTTATCATTTATACAAAAGTAGAGGACACAGAGTTTCTGAGGGGAGGGAGAAGGAAGAATAGGTGTAACATTGGAGCAATTATGGGACATTGGAATCATCCTGGATGATATTGCATTGATGGATACAGGCCATTATGTACTTTGTCATAACTTATAAAATTGTGTGGGGCAGAGTGTAAACTATAATGCAAACTATAGTCCATGGTTAGTACCAATGCTTCAATATGTGCTAATCAATTGTAACAAATGTACCACACTAATGAAAGATGTTGTTAATGTGGGAAAGTGTGAGAGGGGATGGGGGTGAGGACATGAGAATCCCATATATTTTTAATGTAACATTCATGTAATTTAAATATTCTTTAAAAATAAAAAAATAAGAGCCACATTTGTTACAATTGATGAAAGATTATTAAAATAGTACTATTGACTATAGCCCTTAGTTTACAATAGGTATACTTTCCCCCATATACCACCCTAATATTAGCACCTTTTTTAGTGCTGTATATTTGTTATATACATGAGCCTATATTCTTATACTTGTGCTAAGAACTGTAGTCCATCATCTACAATAAGGTTCACTGTGTTACTCAGTCCATATTTAATGTTTAAATTTTATTCTAGTAATGTATATGACCTAACATTTCCCCTTATTTTCTTTGTCCTGTCATCATTTGATGGGCATTTGAGTTTGTTGTACTTCTTGGATATTATGATTCCAAACTTGTCCCAGATTTGGCTAAAAGGCCTTCTAGTTGGCTCCTGTCATGGTTTGACTCTCCACCTGAGGGCTTTGGTCCCTTCCATGCCCTCTAGGACACCATGATTGTCAGGTTCCTCTCACACATTTCCTGGCAAAGACCTGGACTCACACATAACTCCTAGCTGCCCTATTTTCTTTTCACAGAATAAAAGTACTTAGAGGCTACAATCTTGGCATCAGTGGTAGATATTGCTACCAGATTTTCCTTACTTATAGGACTGCTCAATAAATAGAGCTAGAACTATGTTATTTACAGAGAAATTGGATTAGTTCAGACATATTTCCTACTTAAAATGTAAGATATAGTGATTTACTTCCCTGATAAACCAGACTGAAGTGGCCCTACAGTCCACAGCTAGGGCAGGTGAGAGGCTGATGCAGGGTGCTGGGGCTCTGTGTTGTGCCGGGGATTACACCTTTAGCTCCTGAGCATGGGGAATCCAGGGGAGGGCACAGAGGTAGCTCAGGACAGGGCCTGTCACCACCCAGACAGGAAGTCATTCAGTAACTTAATTTATGGTGAAATGTGTCAGCAAGTTTGTGGTCCTCAGGCCCAGTGGCATT
Organism: Chaetophractus vellerosus; assembly: GCA_004027955.1. Taxonomy (NCBI): domain Eukaryota; kingdom Metazoa; phylum Chordata; class Mammalia; order Cingulata; family Chlamyphoridae; genus Chaetophractus; species Chaetophractus vellerosus. The sequence goes on from PVKH010006138.1 coordinate 3,782, forward strand.
CCCTACCCCCATCAGGTCTTATCTTTCAACCCCTCCCCACAGGAATTGCAAACACCCCAAAGACATAAACAAAGCACAAGTTTTGGACAATGGATGCAGTCATCCCAGGGGGCTGCAAGCTCTAAGGGCTCAGAGCCAAACTCCTCTTGAAGACAATCAGTAGCAACACAACTGACAGTGTAAATTGAAGATGCCTGAGATGGTGGACCTCAAATCACATGGCCCAAGACTTCACCTGGATCCACAGAAAAGTCTGTGTGGGGTCTCTGCTTACAAGGAATAAGTATTCTTCTCTTGGCATTCAGAGCCCATGGGTGATACCTCAGATCCCAGCCAGGGAGGAGAGGCCATCAGTTATTTGACACAGAGGCTGAGGCTTGCCAGGGATTTTCTATGATAAGAAATTGCACAAGGAATGGCAGGGCAGTGGGAAGCACTAGTTCATAGAGAGCAGTACTGTTTATGAAACCAGGCCCAGCTGGAGACTGCAAAACTGCATCTTCATCCCATCCCCCCAAGCCCCCTCACAAGGAAAAGGAATTCAGTGCCAGGGATAAGGATCCCAAAGGATGAAATCTCACATAAAGATTTGACCATGGGGCCCAGAGGGGGACTGAGGATGCAGAGTTCTGCTCCCCATGGACCATGTGTTAATAATCTTCCTCTGTCCTTTCCCTTTCCACAATGGAAGCTGTGTTCTAATTTTAACTATGACTAGTTCTTATATAAATCTAGACTTTGCCCTTGAAAACTACAAGTTCCTATTTGGTGCTCAAACAAGACCTCAGCCAAGAAGCAGAAAATGCCCTTCCTCCACAGGGATAGAAAGGTAGCCACTGCCCTGTGTGGGATCAGGAAGTAGTCCTTGCAAATGGAAGTACCTCTAACATCTAAATCCATTAACCCCCATGGGTGGTCTCTGCTCCTTCTAGGTGTATTGATACTGAAATGAACATTTGCTTTGTGAAAGAGGATTTCTGTGTTTACTTCAATAAGCCACAGGAGTGTGGCAGGCTCTTTTTGTGTCTCCCTTCTAAAATAAACTGATGACTCTGCATGATTTCTTATTTGAATGAGCAATGTGAGAGGCTTCAATTCATTTCAATTAACACAATAATGAAAGAACAAATCATCAACTCTGAGGTTGTAGTTGAAACAAGACTTTAATAATAAAATATTCATATCTAACATTTACTATTTACAATAGATAAATATTGCCCCTCCTCTCACTCTCTCTATATAATTTTTTGCTGTTTATTCATAAATTCAAATATTTTCCAATCTCACCCAAGCCTCTTTCTGACTAAATATGTTTTGCATAGTCTCATAAATACCCAGAGACAGTGGGATATGGCCCTTGCAGGGGCATGAGATTTGAGAAAACTGGGACCCAGCTGAGCCCCTCCTCACTCACTTGATGAAGAATGAGCTTGGTGAAGAGTGTATTTCCATCCACTTCTGAGGAGTGGGGGGAAAGGGGTGGGAGTGAGCAGAAACTCCCTCACTCCTGTAAAAGGCTAGCATGGGGGGGGCTGTTCTGGGAAACCTGGAATGTCATGAATATCATTCAAGGGCAGCAGGTGAGAACCTCAGTGGTCCCCTAAGTGAGTGACTGGTCACAGGAGCCCAGGACAGCCTTTCAAAGGGCAGAGTCATTCAGGGCATCAGGAGAGGTGTAGGGGTTTAAGTGGTGTTTTGGAGTGGCCCAGACTTGCTGGTGGGGAAGGAAATGCCTGCCTGGCCTGCCTTGCCCCACAATGGTTGGGGTCAGGAAAACTACTTGGCCAGGCAGACCTGGGAAAGGGCACCCTGAGGTTGATGGGCAGAAGGGGCCAGTGAGAATTTCCCCTTTAGGAACTTGGGTCCCTTCTGCTTTTTCCCCAGAACAATTGAGACAGCTCTGTTCTTGACCTTGTCATCAATAGGTGTGTTCCACTTCATAAGCAGAAAATGATACTTGGGCAATGGATGCATAGCATAGTACACATTCACTCTGTCTGGGATCTGCAGCACTGGGGAGTGGGACAGAGGGGTAGTCAGCTGTGCTCTGAGGGGCCACAGGACACCCCATCTCTTTGTGCCCCCACAAAAGTAGGCCTCAGCCAGGGACCTGAATCACCCAATCTAAATCCAGGACCAAAAAGGAGCCCTCTGAATGATGTCTGTCTGAAGGGAAGACTCCACAGAAACACAGCTAAAAATCAAGGACCTTTATTTGAAAAGTGACAATGACTAAAAACTGCCAACTTCAGAATGGAGCTGCCAAGAAGTCATCTACTCCCCCCAACCCACCCCTGCCTCCTTCTGTGCTCAGGATCTTAGAGCTGAAATAGGATTTCTGGTACCCAGTGCCCTACCCAGGACAAGTATAGTCTACTGAGGCCCAGTGCAAAGCAACCCTGGCCCAGGCCTCATGAGGAGATTCCTGAAGGCCTCCATAACCAGGCAGTAACTGAGAAAGGCACACCCACCAATTATTTACACTTTGATCCTATTTTCCTCCTGTCTTCCTGGCCTAGAGCCAGCTAGGAAGAAACACTGGTCTGGAATTCCTGCTCCGGCCTCAGTGATGTGACTACTCATCTCCTTTCTTAACCTCTCCAGTCCTCAGTTTGCCTGTTCTGTAGGACAGGTCCTTCTGCCCTATTTCATACCTCTCAGCTCCCATTTCCCATTTTAAAGACAAGAGATGATTTAGAACCAACTTTTAAGAATGGTGGGAGTCATTTTAATTTGCTTGGGCTATTGATGGGAGAGGGGGATCAGTTCACTGACAAAAATACAATTAATTTTATTATGCACTAAATACCATGTATGAAAACATTGGTTAATTTTCTTGCCCCTTCAGGGAGTGAGAAAATGGCCCAGGTGCTTTAGAAACTGATCTAAGGCCTCAGAGCCCAGGACACCTGGCTCTTGGTCTGTGCTGTTCTTCTGGATTCTTTCCCTTTCCCACTTTCCAGAATACTGAGACAGCTCCCTAGGGCCTCCTAAATGGTTCAAGGAGATTTTTCCTAGTTTTCACCATCATAAAGGCATGGCCTGTAGCATGTTTGGTGCTTGTGTCCACAAGTCATGCTTTTGGAGGTGTATTTACCCTGTATTGTCCAGAGGATGCACTTCAAGTTGAGCCCCTCTGCTTGGCCATTTTGCTCATGGTCTGAGGTGAAAAGCCTTTCTCTGGGTACACAAGGGAGAAGGAGCAGGTCTGGATAAGATGTTGTGGGCACCAAGGCCTGTCCTGGGCAGTATGGTTTGTGGACAGGGTACCAACCCACCCTGCTCTCCAGCACACTGGGGTCAGTGGGTCCCAGACCTTCAGACTGGGGACATGGTGCTCAGCCTACCCCCTCCACCATCACCCTCTCCAACTCACCCCCTGACTTACTTCAATCTTCTGAAATGATTTGCACCAGCATGTAGTCCTCAGTCTTGTCCCCATCCAGGGTGTGTTCTTCCAGGGCCTTGTGGATCGTGGCTGGAGCCCTTTCTTGGTCGGTCTCCTGCAGTGGATCAAGATACACACCCTCAGGGTTTTGGAGCCACTCCCCCAGAGTGCAGCTGCCAGAGACCCTATGGAGCCACCTCTGGTCAGAGCTAGGACTATAGGGGCCTCACTGTCTTCCCTTGCTGCCCTGGAGACGACTCTGTGGAATGAGGAGGCTTTCCAATCTTTCCTACAACCATCTCCTATAAGAACTTCCACCTCTGCCTTGAAATTGTTTCCCAGTGTGGGTCCAAATCCCTGCCCTATAGGCTGAACCCTGTCCCTTGGATCCTCAGCTTACACATCTGCTATGGGCTCCAGGGCCCTGGGGACAAAGGGTGAACATACAGCAGAGGAGTGAAATCTGGGCATCTCTCTGTCATCTCCTGCCTCCCAATCGCAGGAGATGGCTTGTCCTAAGGGAGTGGCTCTGCCCTGCCCCTGCCCCTTGAGGACACCTCCAGGTAGCAGTGAAACCCCAGGGCAGTGCACAGGATATCTAGTCCAAGTCTAGATGTCAGAGAGGAGAAGGGGCTGGATGACATCTTATGGCTCACCAGGGTTGCCTGGGGCTCCAAGATGCAGCTGTGGTCAGCAAGGTACAGACCACAGTTGTCTTGACCACGAGGGTCCAGCTATAGACAGTGTTCAGGTCAAGGGTCTGACAAGTGACAGCTTAGTAAAACCACACCTGCTCCTGTCAACAAGAGAAGGGCAGCCCAGGGCAGGTGTGTAACATGGCAGCTCAGCCAGCCTCTGTGCAGTGGGGCTTGGGGTGGCTCCATCTGCATGTCCCATCCAGGATCTTGATCCTGCTCACACCTTGACATCCACCATCCTGGGGCAGACCCCATCCTCACTTCTAGGTCACCTCAGCAGCCCCTCACTGGCCAGTGTGTCCACACACCAGCCCAACTTCCACTTTGAGGCCAAAGGTCACCTGCTGTCCCTCTTCTGCTCTGACCCTCCAGTGACTCCCACCTCCCCCTTTGAGAAAGTTAAGCTCCATCTAGCAACACACAGGGCCTGATGTGATCCAGCTCCCAACACCTCTCTGACCTTAGCTCTTCCACTTGACCCCTGCTTCTTCACCCTGACCTCCAGTATGTTCTTCCAGTCAACCAAGCACATATCCCCATCAGGTCTGGCAGGTTGTTCCCTCCTCCTCCTCTGTGTGGCTGCTTCACAGAGCTTTTCTCAGGCCTTCCTAGCTCAGCATGCCAACCTCAGCCCCTAAGTCCACCATCCTGAGCCCTGACTGCTGTCAAACTCATGCTCTTCCTGCCTCTGGAGGGGGTTGTCTGTCCTCCCCCACCCACTAGGAAGTCTGCTCCAGGAAGGCAGAGAGGGAACATGTCATTCCTTATGTGTCTACTGCCTAAACCACTGAGAGTCCTTACGGGAAAGCCGAATGCCTGACTCACCAGGATGTTCTGGTACTTGTCATTGTCCTCAAGCAGGCTGACACATGTGATGCAACAGTAACCCACGTGCCGTTTATGGTGTGGCCATGTGTCACGGCACTTGTGGTTGGGCCAGGTGGCCTTGGGTTTGATGGATGACGTGGAAGAGGACGTTCCTCTGGATACTGATGTGACATTGGAGGACTTCTGTGATGATGTGGAGGTTGTCTGCTCCAACTGGGTGACAGCTAGATCAGCAGAAGGCCTGGAGGCTTAGGGCACCCCAGGGTTGCTTGAGAAGCTCCAGGAGACTCTAGAAGTTATGTATGTATCAACAATCCTTGACTCCTTTGTGCAATTGGAGAGGACCAAGCTGGCCCAAGAGAAGGAGCATGAAGGCAAGGGCCAACATGAGAAGGGGTGGGCAGTCACCTTCTTTTCCTGCTATCTTGGGACTTTGGGACATGTTCCAAGTGGAATTTCACTCTAGAGCTTGAGGAGCTGGCCAAGTGTATGTGAGGTGAGTCAGCTGCATTCCCGCTGCTGAAGTCAGGGCCACACTGGAGCTGCACACTGGAGTGGGAGGTGCTGCTCCCCTGGGCTCAGTGTCTGGGGCCTGTCTGCTGGAATGAAAGATTGGCTCACCTTGGAGACCTACCCGAGGTTGCAACCAAACTTCTGCCCTGCTAGTATTGCACCTGCTGCGTGCTTGGTCCATCAAAAGGAGCCAGGGGCCTTTGACTGCCTTAGAGATCATGCAGCATCACCCCATTTCACAAAAGAAGAAACAGGCTCAGAGATTGGGTGACTCTCCCCAGTCAAAGGCTTGGTCAGGTAAGGAGTGCTAAACTCTCAGGCTCCCCAAGCCCATGCTTATCCCAAAACTTCCCTGAGTCCCAAGCCAGCCCTCACTTGCCCACTCTGGATGGGGAATTCATTCTTCACTCTAAGACTTGATGCCTTCTAGGTGTTGTTTGTCCATGAAGCTCTTACTGGCCAACTGGGATGGGGGCTCCAGCTCACAAGACAGGTGGGAGCTACAGAGTGGACAGAGTGGTGGCTGTGAGGCTCCTGGGAGCCACACCTCAGGGCTCCCTCCCTGTGTCTGCACAGGAATTGGCATTTGGGTGCCCCAGAATCTTCAGGCAGCAGATACTATGCTGACCCAGGAGCCAGCAGGGCTTCCCACCCCTACATTTTCCAGATCCAGTCCAGTCCTCAACTGTCAATCTCACTGAGCTGCTCCAAGGCCCCAAACCAGGCCCCAAATTCCTCATTGGGCACAAGGGAGTCATAGCAGCAGCCTGCTTGGAGTTGATGGAGCTCAGTGAACTTCTGGTATTATTGTGGCCATTGGGAAGGAAGAGACACTGCCAAGGCCTGGGTGGGCTTGGTGGGTGGGATAGGGGCCAGTGGCTGGTTTTGCTCTTGTGGGTCCCCCACCCCTCCACTCCCTTCCAGGCTCTAGTTGCCCTCAGGGCTCAGTTCACACCTCTCATCCTCCAGGAAGATGTCCTTCATCCCACATATAACCCCTACCCTACAGAGGGAGGGGTCAACCCTGTATTTTCTCTTCAAACTCTCCCCATCAATCTAAGGGAAGTTGCATGCTGCATGGGGTGTCCGGCCTAGAAGGGTCCCTATTTTCCATCTCCCACCCCAGCACCCCCCCTCACAGTGATGGCCACAGCTCCTCACCTTCCTCCTTTTGTCACAATTGACCATCCTCCCCTGGAAGGCACAGAGTTTGCATCCATAATAAAGAGGCCCCCATTCAATGCCATGCCCATCGCCACTGAGCCCCTGTCACACTGAATAACTGCGGAGTTCAACATGCACAGAGTAGCCCAGACCAGGGAAGGACCCAGGCAGATTTCTGGGTGCCAGGGGTAGGGCCAGGAAGTGGAGACAGAGAAGCCTTCTGCTCCCAGCCTATGAAGACAATGGAGAAATGGCCCCTTGGACCAGCCTCCTTTTACTTGCCTGCAAGGCAGCCATGGCACCACATCTCCCAGGGCACTGTGCGTCTCTCAGGAGATATGGTGTGCCCACTAGTGAGAACTCAGGGCTCAGGGAAGAGCCTTTCCTCCCAAGCCTCAGAGACCTTTTCCCAACCTGCCCCAGCCTGCAGGCTCACCTACATCCAGATACCCCTGCATGGCATTGTCCACCATCAAAAATTGATTAAGGAATGTCCCCAGGCATGGAACAATTCCCTGGATGGCACCCTGTGGCATTGAGTGCGGTGGGGATGAACACAGGCTTTCAGGTGCTCCCAAGACCCCTCCCTGAAAACTCCTCAGTCTCAGATTCCTAGGACCACACAACTTTCCCCTGGGACAGTCTCAAACACTTAGCTGTCAGCCCTGGATACCTTCCCATCTTCCAAGGATCCCAAACTCCCTTGCAGTTACCTCCCAGCACTGCCTTTCCTGAAATCACCAAGTTTATCCCCCTCTGCCACCCAATCCACCCTGATTCAGCTCTTCCATGCTCTTGCTCTTACTGGCTGCAACTAGTTCCCCCTGGATTCCCACAGCCTACTGCCCTAAAGGTTCCAGGGGAGTTGACATTGAAGGGAGGCTTTCCAGGCTCAGTGGCCCAGGAAGGATGGGATTGAGGAGGGCTCACATGCTGACTTGGAGATGACCCCACCCCAAAACTCCTGGCTTCAGGCAACTCACCCTCTCCTACTGCTGCTGGGCTCTTTTGGGGATCCTCTCCAGGGTGGCAAACTTGGGGATCCCCTCCTGGCAAGGTTGAAGACAAAGTCAGTGAGGCCTTTCACCACTCATCTATTGCCCCTTAGGTCTTGGACACTTGGGCCAAAGTGGGCAGGTGGAAATATGCTGCCATCACATGCCAGGTGTCCCCTGCATGAACTTGTGCAAGCAGACTGGCCTCCCTGAGCCTGTTGGTTCATCTGTGATGTGAGGACAAAGACCTGACCACCGTCATCAGGAGTCCAGAAGCCTTAGTGTTGCATGCTAGCAAGGATGCTCTGACCATCATGCTATCCACCTCAGGGTCACAGGAACACTCAGCCACATTCTATTTCCCCCTTGAACCTTGCCACCTCACCATGAGGGTGACACCATATGCTTCTGTTCCGTGTAAGGACACAGAGACCCAATACAGTGTTGACTTGGAGTGATTCACTCAGGGTATTGGAAGACAGGCTGCTCCCTCCACACGGAGACCTTGTCTGAGCTGTCATCATGCCACCAGCCACCCACCACCACTAAGTGGTGTCTGGCTCCCCAGGCCTCTGGTTGTGGGATAGGGCCTTGTGTCATCCCAGCCATGGAGCTTGAGGATGGGGTGTCTCTGGGGGCCTAGTTGAGCAGTTCATGCCTGTATCATCCAACAGGATTGGAGACCCCAAATCCTGCCCATAGCTATACCAATGTCATCCCCTCTCCCGGGATTCACTCAGGGTATTCTGCCTGCAGACAAGTCCCAGTATCCACTCAGGAATGGGTCTCCATGGTGCCAGGTCTGATTGTCCAGATAGGGTGGGGGCTCCCAGGAGTACTGAGTATTGAAGTTTTGCATCCTCCTTTAATGTGGAAGCTACTAGTTATGCTCAAGAAGGACCATGACGGTTTCTTGTCTCCCATATATTTCTCATATCTCTCTGGCACACATGTCATTCATAATGAGGCACAGTTATGAGACCCTCCTGTGTGGGTGAAGACTTCTCATCCTGCCAGTTCATCATCTCCTCCTGGAACAACCCAGCTGCCTCCACCACATCCAGGAACCATAGCCAACTGCCCACATAAAAAACATACCCCACTTCTTCTTCCAGAATAGGCCAGATGGTATGATTTTACAGCAGTTTTCAGTGAAAAACTAATAACACCACCTCCTGAACCCTGACCCCCAGCCCCCTCTTTACCCTGATGATCAACTCACTGCTCTCTGCATAGTTGTTCTCATTTAGGAAAATCTCATAAAGCCTATGAAAGAGGCAGAGCTGTCCCTGGGGGAGGGCAAGAAGGAAGGAGAAGGAGGAAGTGGGTGGGAGGGTGTAAGCCCAATCCGATTTATTTTAGCCTACTGCAGCCTGGATTGCCTGGGTGGGTGGTGCTGAAACTGGGTAGCTCTGAGTGCTGTAGAACATTGTGTTACTTGGGAGCTGAGCTCTCAAGTGGGTGCATTGGGGTACCCTATTCCCATTTCATGCTCAGCTGGTTTTGACACATGTAGATTTCAATTGCATAGAGTGTGTTGCTGAGAAGCAAACATTTTACATTCTCCCATTTGACTCAACTCTGCAACTGACAGAGGAGAGGACAAGTGCTGAGACAGAACAGCTGACTTCAGGTCATGTGGAGACCTAGAGCCCCACCCCACCTGGACCCTGCCCAGGTGCTGCTCCCTCCCAGGATACTTGATGGGAGATGTCCAGGCCTGTGGCCTCCCTGTTTCAACCTTCTTTCCCCTGGAGAGATTTCTGCCCACCTGGAAACTTCCTCTCACATCTTCTTGAAACAGTGAATCAAGTGGATTTTGAGAGCAGAGGATGGCATAGAATGAGGAGAAATTGCTTAGGATTTGACATTCCTGGTGAGGGAGAAATAATGAGCCATGAGCTGTGGTCTTTGCACACCCCCTGCTCCAGATTCAGCCTCATCAGCTGATTTCTCTCCTCTTGGATGAGACAGACACCCAGGGAGACCCTGAGGGGACACCAGGGACAAAGGGAAGGATGCACACATTCCACCTGAGGGAGTAGCCTGTGTCATTAGTGATGATAGTGTAGGGCTGAGCTACAGGCTAGGGAGGACCTGTAGTTATAAGGGCCAGTAAGAACAGACAGGGGTTCCAGTACCCACAGAGGGTGCGCTGAGTGTACCATGGCCACTTCAATCCAGTGCTCCACCCCCTGGCTCTGTCTGAGGCTTTCATGTTCCGGTCCCCTAGGCAGGTTGTGATGATGCAGTTGGTCACACTGTTGAACTGCATGATGTTTGCACGGACGGTGGGTGCCACGTGCTCTTTGCACTTTTTGTTGTGCTTGGACCAGATGGAGTCCAGGCAGTGATAGGGCATTACCTTCTTGAACAGCTCCTGGGGAGAAGGAGATGTCAGCTGGTTCCACACCCATGCAGCTCAGATCCCACAGGCCCTCTGGACCCAGGCCAGGGTCAAGAGGTCTCAGCTGGAGTTCAGTAGGCTGAGAACAGAGTGTGTTCTCTGTCCCCTGAGGGGACTTAAGATTTGAGTGCCCCAGGGCTGAAGGCTAGCAGGGAAGACAGATCTGCACTTTCAAATCCATCTCACAAACTCCACCACTAGAGGTGCCTCATGTCTCCACAGGCCCAGGTGTCACCACAGCTCCTCCTGATAATGCCTTCTGGGACTGCTTGTGGTCAGGTACAATATGCTTATGATGACCAGTTGCTTTGGATGCATGCCAAAGGATCCAGTGCACATCAGGGTCTTACTAGTGTCAATCCTGTGGAGACTCCCACCACATAGTGAGCCACCCATGGAGCCAGTTAACCTCGGTGAGCTCTCTTCAACTCCCCAGGGGCCAAGCCCCCTCAGGCTTTCTGTTTCTTTGTTCTTGTGTAATCTTCACAGTCAGTGAGTGTGGCAGGAACAGTTAGTGCCCTATATCTACTCTCCAGAAGGGGCATGTGGGCATGGGGATAAATAAGTTGCCCAGGTTACAGTGCTGGGAGTGTAGCCAGGCTTTGGACCGAGATCATAAGATTCTGGAACAGGGGATGCTAAGGCTGGGACAGCAGATGATGGGAGGAAGATCCCCCAGCTCCACCCAGCTGCTCACTGCATCCTTCTGTGTCAACTACTCTGCCACCACCCGCTCAGGAGGGAAAGCCAGGAGGTGAGCCTTCTCCTCACTCAGCCCATTCTTTGAGGTCTCTGGCCATGGGCAGGAAGGCTCTGGTGTTGTATCCCACCCTGGTGCTGATTTGAGCTCTGGTGGATGCTCTCATGCTGTTGCCAGACTTGCCTCCAACTCGAGAGCTGTTCCTGCTGAAGGTGAGTTAGGCTGTAGCTCCAGAATGTGCCCTGGTGCAGACTGTGTAGGTGGCACTGGAGTTAGAGGTGAGACTGCCTCCACCTCAGGAACTGGTGATAGAGATCATGATGTTTCTTCTTCCAGCATGGCAGAAGCAGCTACATCTGGGATTGGAGTCAGCTGTACCTGCTGCATGGTCATTGGGGCTACCTCCATAGGTGGCAGTGGAGGTGGCACCAAAGCCTGTTCAGATTCTAAAGATAGTGCTTCTGATGGTGAAAGAGCAGGCTATACCTCCACAATGGACAGTGCTGATACATGTGTAGGTGGCAAGGTAGCTGGAGCTGGACTTGCCTTTGGCTCTGGAACTCGTACACTGGCTGGTGATATGGGTGACTCTGGCTGTGGAATTTGTGCTACTGATTGTGATGTACTGCTTCCAGCTCCTGAGCAGGTGCTCTGGCTGATGAAGCATGATGGTCTACCTCCAGGAAAGGTACAGAACCTAACTCTGTGGGTGGGAATTGTGGTGGTGCTGGAGCCACTGTCAGCTCAGGAGCTTGTACTGCAACAGCTAATGCATCAGGCTCGATTTCCAGCGCGACACTGGTGCAAACTCAGGAGCTCGAGTATAGGTGGCTCAGGAACTGCCTCTGTGTCTGCCACAGATGGTGGAACTGGGGCTAGATGTTGCACTGGATGCCTCGGCAGCTCTGGAGCTGACAAAGGATCTGGAGAAGTAGGTTCCACACCATGAATGTCTCCAAATGTCTTTCAAATACAGAGAAGATCCCACTATCCCCAGTGGAAGATCCCACTATCCCCAGTGGAAGATCCAGCCCAAAAAGTATTCCTAGACTCTAGTCTCCCACATGAATTGTCTGAGGCTCCTCCTTGCTCCTGGACGAAGGACAACCTCTGGTCATTCCTGCCTATATTGTTCCATCCCGGGCCCCACCACACAAGCTCACATGATACCACCCTGAGTTATCCTCACCCTTTGGGTCTCCCTCAATGTGCTCCGGGTGGCTCATTTGTGAAAGAGGAACTACAGCACAGTGTTCTAGGGCAGAGCCAGGTAGATGCACCTGGGCATAGGATACCAGCAGCTTGAGGCAGGGAGAGCCTGGTGGTTGTAGTAAATATTCAGTGTACTGGTCCATCCAGGTGCCCAGCAGGGAGGAGAGGGTGCTGAGGGCAGGAGGGTGGGCAGCAGAGTCAGAAACTGGCATTTACTTCCATGCTGTCCCCCAGGGACCCACCTTCTGGAACATAAAGTTAATAAGGAGAGAAAAGGGTTTTGACTGGTCTGTCCATAGCCTGGTGCTGACACACAGTAGGAGCTTCATCAATATGTGAGTGATGAGGGGATGTCTGTCTTCCTGCCCTGGAACCTCATGGCCCCCACCCAGTAAATTCTGCCCCATGGAGCTGCCTCATCTTCTGCCATGTGTCATGGTTGTGTCTCCTTTTCCCACTGACACTGCCCTCCAAAATGACAGGGGCACAGCTAGCCATGCCATCCTTCAGGAGGCAAATAGGACTGAAGCCCATGGCAGATTTGGAGCAGGCTATTTACCACCTCCTGTTGTGGGTCTGTATGAGGTGGTGTTTGGGGGCCTTGAGTCTGTGATGGGGCTGTAGTGGGAAAGAGTTCTCTCAGAGACCTAAAATGAGACTGCAAGGTCCTCCACAGCCAGTGTCCCAGGACCCTGCATAGAGTTTCCTTTGACTCCTTTCCAACTGGAGGTGGAAGCCCTCTGAATTCATCCCTCCAGGGGTGTCATAGGATGTGTGGGGCCCAGTGTTCTGCCCAGCCCTTCCTTGCCACCTACCGTTCAACTCCCCTCACTGTTGTGTGGTGAGAAGAGCCCCGCCACCTCACCCAACATGCACTCACATTTTCACTTCAAGGCATCTGCTTTGCCTGGTACTGCCACGGAGTTTACATCCATATCTAGGGGAGAGCATGAGCATTCCATAGCTAACTTACTGGATGTACCCCCTGCTTAAGTTGACTCTTGTTATTGCCTGTGGCCCCAACTCAAATGGATCCCAGAAGGGCAGGGACTTTTGTCTGCTTTGTTCACTGCATGAAGCTACATGTCAGAAAGTGCCTGCACCTATTAGACACTTGATATATACATGGTGAAGGAATGAGACTTAAGCAGCACCTTCTCAGAACTTGGGTGGGCCTGGACCCCTCTAGGAGCCTACAGTGACCCCTGACCATACCAAGATTGGAGGCTCCAAATGTGATCTCAAACCTCCTTTGGAAATGAGAAAACTGGAGTCAGTAAGGAGGTGAGGCTGAGAGCTTCTTCACTGGGAAGTGGAAAGTCCTACCTAGAAACAAGCCTACTCTTCCATACACCCTATCCATTGAGCCAAGCTCGAGAAAGCACTTTCCATGGATTCTCCTGGTTAGTCCTTACAATCAACCTTGGAGATTGCTCCTCTTACTGACCCCCTTCCCAATGAGGAAACTGAGGCCAGTGGTTGAAATGACATTTCTGAGACACAAGCAAGTTGGGGGCAGAGCAGTCAAATGGCCAGGGATGGAGTGGGTGCTCACCTTTGGAGCAACCAGCCCAGGAACTGCTTGGTGGTGGTGAATACCTGGTATGTCCTGATGAAGATGTTCACATACATGAGGTTGCCATCCTGGAAGGTGGGCACCAGGTGCTCCACCAGCTTCTCCCAAGGGCCTGCCTTGACAGTCCACACCATGAAGCTCTCCTCCCTCATGAGGGCCAGGTTATTCTTCCTCTAGGGTGGGACAGAGGAGGCACATGCAGTCAGAGACAGAACTGTAGACCCCCAGGAGAGGTTGAGGCTGTGGGCAGACCTGCTGTACCCAATACTCACTGGCTTGAGGCCGAGGGGGATGTGCATTCCTCAGCCTTAAAACTGAATCTGAGTTTAGGAAACAATTGAAAGATGAATCCCAACACCCAGGAAAGGGCCGATAAGTGGGATGTCCCTGTGGGAGAAAGACCCCTGCAAGCCTGAGGATCTGAATAGATGCCTCAGGGAACAGCAGACCCAACTGCTCAGTAAACAAGTTTCAGGACTCCACTGCTCATGGTTCAAAAGCCACAAGGCTATACCATTTGCCACTGTGACCCCAGATCTGGTAATGAAGGAAAATGAAAAGAGCCAGTTCCAGGCAGGGTACAGGGACACTCCTGCTCACACAGAGAGCAGGTGTTAAATGAACTGCTCCAGCCTTAGGGACTTTATCTGGCCCTCGCTGTTGAAATTGATGTCTGTGTTTCCTCTGCCCAGCCATCCCTTTCCTGGGATCCCTTACTGGGGGTGGGAGGATCAGTGTCTTGGGGCATGTGGGAGTTGTTCAGGGCAGCAGTGCTGACAGGGCCACAGGAAAGGGTCACTCGAGGTCCAGCAGCCCTGAAAGCTGAATCATTGCTCTAAGCTGCCTCCCATCTTGAATACTGGGCAGATGTGTAAGGCCTGCATTCCTGACCTGGGAAGGTGAAAGGAACAGGAATGGGAGATGGCAGGAACCCTCCTACACAAGAAGAGCTGTAAGACTTGGAGAAGATTTGGAGAATAGTCACAAAGACTGCTGTCCAGATACATGGAGCCAGGGGGTGGAAAGAGAAATACAGCAGCAAAATGCACACATATCTGAAGTTAGCCCAACCTTCAGCCTACCCTGAAGGGAAACCCATGCAGAAGACTCCTCTCTGCTGTTCCTTTAATCATTTGAAGTGACTTACCCCCTGGCCTATGGAATGGCAGTGTGGTGGGTGTTTGGTGGGGACTCAGGTTCTTTGGGAAGCAAGATATTCGGTCACTCAGGCATGAAAGCCCTGAGAGAGAGAGTGGGGATGTTTCCAGGGTGGGATCCAGACCCTGTGGTGCTCCCCCAGTGTTTCACAACCCCCATCAGCATCAGCACCTGTTCCCAGGTGGGAAGCAACTCTGGCTCTGATGGGGGCTACAGTATACCTGCACCTTCTACAGAGAAATGGTGTAAGTGAGCCCCTCCTCCAGTACCTCACCGACCACCTGTGTGGAGCTCTGTGAAGACATTGTTGGACAGCTGGTCCAAGAGGCTTCAGTGAGTAGCCTGCCCTACTCCACAAGAGAAGTCATACCTTGTTTAGGCTGGGACCCAGATCAGGCCCAGATGGGTGTCTGCCCTCCCCTCCAGCCCCATTGGAGAGGAGATGACAGCTTGAGGGCTCAAGATTAACACTGGTACATATGGGTGTCACCCCAAGATACACCTCCCCACCCTCCCTGCCATGACCTGTTAGGTGATAAGGAAGGACCTATTGTGTTCCCATCCCTGATGTCTGCTCCAACCCAGGGTGGCCAGGGGCTTCATGGCTGAGGCCTGAAGCCAATGTTGGAAGTGATGGAAAAGGGACTCTTTCCTACATTGGTTGAGACTTGAGCCTCAGGATCTAGGAACACAACAGGAGAATATATTGCTCTCTCTGCCAAGTGAGCTGGGAAAGTGCCTGCCTTTAGATTCTGGGTGCCTGGTTACCAGAGTTCCAAGTTCTGTTGGGGTCTCTCACCAAGGAAGTGAGGTCACTTCCTTAGGTCCCCTTACCCTGGTCCCCTCAACAGATAAAACTCCTCAAAATTCCCTCTGTGGGTCTGTCTGTCTATCCTCCTCACCTACACCAATGTGTTAACTGGACATAATTCTGCCAGCATGTTCCTCCCCACAGCTATCTGGGAAGGCCTATGTGCAGCTTGGGCCCCAGCTATGAGGGGAACCAGCTGGGTTGAGAATCAGCTACTCCTTCTTTTCAGATTTGTGATCCCAACTACTCATTAAGGCCTCCCCAGTCTTCTTACTGATGCAGTGGGAATTATCTTAGCATCTGCTTCCTTGGGACATCATCAAGTCTATGTGGGGCAAACACTGCAAACCCCATAGTACTGTTTCCCATGTAGCTAATACACAGACATAGACATGGAATAAATAGGAAGGGGATGGATGTAACATTGAATACAAATGAAAACAGGGCTGGCTAGGGCTGTGTGATCTTAGGAAACTCACTTTCACTCCTGGATCGCTGTCTCAGTCTGTACCATAATGAGGTTGAAATGAGATGAAATTCAGACATTGTTGCTGTGTTAGAATCCTTCCAGAGCCTTCTCACTGCATTTAGACTCAGATGCAAGTGCCTCCTCTCAACCTCTGTGGTGGCTGCCTGTGCCCTGGGTCCCTGCCATCTCTGCTACCAGGTACAAGCAGCTTCATATACCCCTACTTGGAGTGAGTCCTGGCCTGATGACTCATGGCTAAACCAACTAATATGGCTAAATGTCAGGACACCCCTCCTAAGACTTACCCAATATGCTCTGCTGTCTTCACCACACTCTCTTGTGAATGAACTCTCCCTCTATTGGTCTATCTCCCATCCCAATATGAATCCTGCAGATCCACACAACAGAGCTAGGAAGCAGCTCCTCCCCAGCTGATCCTCAGTTGAGGCTCTGCACTCGTGTTTGCTTTCATAATTTAGCCACCTCTTGAGGAGCAGGGGCCATGGGGATTCTTTTCACTCCACACAAAGGACCAAACACAGAGCTTGGTGCAGGGTGAGTGCTTGGGGAAGAGTTGTTGAATGAATGAATACCTGATGATCTCTGAGGCCCTTTACAAGCACCTGCCCACCTCAGATTGTGGATATCTATGCTAATGAAAGGAGGTGCATGTGGTGTCTGAGGCAGGCAGATGACCTTTAATTTTTAATAATTTTTTTTAGGATTCTTTGATTACATAATTGTTAAACAGAAATTTTAGCTATACCCATATGCCCCACCTCCCACACCTCCCACAACCTCCCACATATACATCCTTCATCAGTGTGGCATATCACCTGCAATAGATATACACATCTTGGGGCTCTGTTACCAAACATGGACCACAGTACAGACTGCAGACCACCCTCTCTCCCACACAGTTCTGCATGATACATGATGATATAAAATGGTCTATATCCTCCATTGCAAAATCACCCAGGACAATTCCCAAGTCCCAAAAAAGCCCCCATATTACAACTGCCCTTCCCTTGCCCTGCCCCCAAAGAATCTAGTGGCCACTGGTCCACATAATTTTTAAATTTCTTCCATTGTGTGAATCAAAAATCTATAACAGTACACCAGCAAGTCCACTCTAGTCCACATCTCTTCCCCCAATCAAGAGGGGTCTAGGATGGTGATGCCCCTCCTCCACCAAGTGAGAGGAGACTTATATCCCATGGATACAATGGAAGAGATTATCTTGCCTGCAGCTGAAGATACTCTCCATTCCAGGGGATAGCTGTTGTCCATCATCATCTCCCCACTATGTGTCCTGGGTGAGTCCATTGAGTTCTAGAGTAGGAGTTGCAGGTCCACCAAATCTCTGGACCCAGTCAGCACATGGACAGCCCATAGTCTCTGGTCTCTGGAAGTACACTTAAAGCTCTGGCATTAAATATAGGTTTGAATAGAAGAGACAGATGTACCAGGTGCAGTGAAGGCATATTTCGGTCAGACTCTGTCACTCTTAGGAGCAAGGATTCCAAACTAGGGCCCACTATTAAGGCACCAAACTCTGGGGCTATCTGCCCTGATATAGGACCTGGATGTTTCCAAATCCCACAGTAGGCCCTCTGTTTGGGATGATATGCATATT
>PVKH010006139.1:0-21359 GCA_004027955.1 Chaetophractus vellerosus
AGGTGTCCTGGGTGAGTCCATTGAGCTGTAAAGTAGGAGTTGCAGCTCCACTGAGATTCCGGGCCCAGATAGCACATGGACAGCCCAAAGACTCCAGTCTCTGGATGTACACCTACAAACTCCAGCACCATGTATAGGTTTGAATAGAAGGGACAGATGAACCATGTGCAGGGAAGACATATTTGAGTCCAACTCTGTCACTCTCAGGAGCACAAATTCCAAAGTAGGGCCCACTGTCAAGGCACCAAACTCGGGCGCTATCTCCCCTGGCATTGGACCTCGGTGTCTCCAGAGCCCTCAGGAGCCCCTTTATTTGGGGTGATATCCATTTTCGACCTTATCATTATTAAACATTCTATGATTGAACAGGAAACTCTCAAAATTTATCTCCTATATTTCTATCAGGCCATATTCAATATATGTAAGTAGTCTATTAATTTTCTGTCTACATAATCAGCTATTTATCTTCATTTGATTTATCCATTATATTTTCTGGGGAGCAGAGAAATATATGAGTAGGAGCACAGACTTTGGTCTCAGACAGAATTGAGTTATGTCTCAGGTATTTCCTAGTTAGAAGACTTTAGGGGAATGACATTACCTCTAGTCTCAATTTCTTCATCTGTAAGCAGAAATAATGATGTATACCTTATAAGGTTGTTGCACGGATCAAATGAGATACTGCATGCCAATCACTTAACACAGTGCCAGTACATAGAAATCATAGTCAACAAATATTACTGCCATCATAATCATAAGTGACAGCCCTGCGGTTTTTATTGGCAAAGTCTATGCTGCCTCCTAAGCGTTTGAAGGTTCTGGGGAAGAGAATGGATTTGTGCAAATCAAGAGACCAGTTGGCCAATTCCCCTATCAGTGAACTTACTGGACCCCAGGTACCTGAACATTTCCTACCCACCACCTTCTCAAAGTCTCCCTCCCCGCCCCCCAAATTTGGTTCGTGCTCCAGAAGACATTGCAGATCTTTTTGCCTCTCACATGGTCTCTGGGCAGACGGTAGGGTATGCAGATGGAGCTTACTTCATCGCTTTTTGCTGATTAGCTACATCGGCCCCAGCCGGCTGGCAGATAAGATGACTTCAGCTTGAGCGAGTATCCTCATTGGCTTCTCAATTCCCAAGGACTTTTTTCTAAAAGGGAATTAAAAGGCGAGTTTGCCGTTGCTTTGGCAACAAACTCTCAACCTCTACCTAACTCTCTGGAATGAGAACATATCTATTAATACATGAGATAGACTGGGGAGTTGAATTGCTCAATGCAGATTTTCTTTCAAGTGCAAAACAGTTTACCGAGCTCGGCTGAGCCGCTGGTGGCGCTACCACTAGAGGTTAGCAAAGCCGAGAGCACAGCTTGCAGAAACCTGTTGCGGAAAAGTGAAAGTACATCCACAAACCGCTGGCGGCGGCAGCGGCGAGCGCGCTTGAGAGACCAGATGGCCGTGGCGCTCAGGAAACTCTTGCAAAGCAGGCAAGTAGGGGCGCTTCTCCTTTTTCTGTGCGTATCTATGGGGGGTGCGACAACCATCCGGTATTCGGTGGCGGAGGAGATGGAGAGCGGCTCATTTGTGGCCAATGTGGCTAAGGACCTGGGGCTGGAGGTAGGGAAGCTGGCTGCGCGCGGGGCGCGGCTCGTTTCCGAGGGCAACAAATTGCATTTCCGGCTCCACCGCAAGACAGGGGATCTGTTCGTGAAGGAGAAACTGGATCGCGAGTCACTTTGTGGCAAAGCCGACCCGTGCGTTCTGCAATTTGAAATAGTCCTGGTGGAACCATTGCAATCCTTCCGTGCTGAGGTCAGGGTATTTGATATCAACGACAATGCCCCAATTTTCCTAAACAAGGAGCCGCTTTTAAAAATTCCGGAGAGTACCCCGCTGGGCTCTCGTTTTCCTCTGCAGAGCGCCCAGGACCTTGACGTCGGCCTCAATGGTCTCCAAAACTACACCCTGAGCGCCAACGCTTTTTTCCATCTGCACACACGCTTCCGCAGCCACGGGCCCAAATATGCCGAGCTCGTGCTGGATAAACCCCTGGACAGAGAGGAGCAGCCTGAAGTAAACTTGACAATTACTGCGGTGGACGGTGGGTCCCCGCCCAAGTCTGGCACCGCCCATATCCGCGTGGTGGTTCTGGACGTCAACGACCATGTGCCCCAGTTCTCCCGACTGGTTTACCGCGCCCAGGTACCAGAGAACAGCGCCAATGGTTCTTTGGTAGCTACGGTAACTGCCACGGACCTAGATGAGGGCACCAACAAGGAGCTAACCTACTCTTTAGCGCAAAATCCAGAAGCAATTGTCCAGACGTTTCAGATTGATTCTCAAACTGGGGAGGTTCGACTCCGAGGGCCCCTAGATTTTGAAGCGATTGAAACATACGACATTGACATTCAAGCTACTGATGGTGGAGGTCTCTCTGCCCACAGCAAAGTCCTAGTGGAAGTGATAGATGTGAACGATAATCCTCCTGAAGTGATGGTCTCCTCCGTGTCCAGCCCTCTCCCCGAGGACTCCCCACCACAGACCGTAGTGGCTCTTTTCACTGTCAGAGACCGTGACATTCGAGTGGGAGGAAAAATCACCTGTTTCCTCAGAGGGGACCTTCCCTTTGCTGTCAAACCCACATTCCGGAATTCGTATTCACTGGTCACTGACAGAGGGTTGGATCGGGAGGAGGTTTCAGGCTATAATATTACCCTTGTTGCCATGGATACTGGACCACCCCACCTATCCACTGAGACTGTGATAGAGGTGCTAGTAGCTGACATTAATGACAATCCCCCAGTGTTTCAGGAAAACTCCTATGTCTTGACTGTTCGGGAAAACAACAGCCCTGCGGTTTTTATTGGCAAAGTCTATGCTGAGGATCTAGATTTGGGTGAGAATGCCCAAGTAACATATTCTTTGCTGCCTCCAAAAAGTGGAGATCTATCAGTCTTTGCTTACATCTCCATAAATTCAGACAATGGGAAGCTCTATGCCCTGAGAACCATGGATTATGAGGCCATCCAAGATTTTCAGTTTGTGGTGAGGGCAACTGACGGGGGCTTCCTGTCCCTGAGTAGCCAAGTTACTGTCAGAGTGGTTGTCCTAGATGACAATGACAACCGTCCAATGATTTTGTATCCATTGCAGAATGGCACCTTGCCCTGCAATGACCTGGTACCCAGGTCTGCAGAGGCTGGCTACTTGGTGACCAAGGTGGTGGCTGTGGATGGCGATTCAGGTCAGAATTCTTGGCTTTCATACCATCTACTTAAGGCTACTGACCCTGGGTTATTCTCTGTTCAAAGACAAAATGGGGAAATACGTACATTGAGACAGGTATCTGAGAGAGACCCCATGATGCAGAGACTGATCATTCTTGTTCAGGATCATGGCCAACCAGCTCTCTCCACCACTGCCTCACTCAACATCCTGCTGGTAGATGGGTTTTCAGAGCCCTACCTGCAGTTCCGGGATCCAGCCAAACATCCTAGAAAGGTGAATACATCTACCAAATATTTGGTCATTTCTCTAGCTGTGCTTTCCTTTCTCTTTCTCTTCTCTGTTACAGTGATCTTCATTATACACATCTACCAGAAGATTAAATACAGAGAAAAGTTCAGAATTCAAGAGCATTTCTATGATGACTGTAATTTCCCTAACAACCTGGTACAAGTAGGAGGTAATGGAACCTTGTCCCAGCCTTGTCCATATGAAATGTGCTCAGCCACTGGCACTGGCACTAGTGAGTTCCGGTTTCTTAAGCGCTTTATGCCCAACTTTCCCTTTCCCCAGGGCACTGGAGAGGTAAAAACAGAGGCTGGCTCCAATTTACCTCCAGATTCTGATAGGAACAGTGCTCGGGGGTCAGAGGGCCAGGCCCGGATACCTGATGAATATATGTAGATCATATTAAAAGTCAGAAGTGAGAGGAGAGAATTCCAATTTTTCACTTGGTATTCAAGAATCTCTCACCCTCATTGAAAAAAAATGGTAGCTGATTGTAGCTTCAGTGGAGACAGAGGTGTGTCTAGGTCAGTGAAAATGGGAAACCCAGAGTGAGGCTTGGCCTACTTAGTACAAAACAGCTATCCTGATCCCCAGAACATATATCTGTAATCCCTTCTGTAGTTGGGAACCTATTTCAGGAAATGTTGCCATCTACAAGTGCATATGTGGCAGAGGTAGGAACTTCGACTTTTCCATTTTCTCTGTGCTAGGCAAGTGATGAATGCACTGTAATCCATGTCTCCCCTGGAGGTCATTAGTCCTTCCCTGGAAGTGCTTAGTTCTATAGAGATATAACGTTATGTTGTCTTTAAATTATTTTCTAGTAGCAAGTTATGTATGCAAAGAGAAGAAAATGCAATGCCACTTTGACATATCAGGAAGCAGTTAGGCTTGACAAACAGAGATATAGTTTAATTTTATCATTATTCAGACATTTCTAGACTTTATCCCTTGATGGCTGATGCAGGAGTGGATCATCTTTGAATCAATTCCCTGTATGCCGTCATTCATAATGATGGGAATGCCTGGCGAATGGTGATCCTCACAGATAATCATTTTGGGAGGAAGGGTGAAAAAAAAATTAACTTATTTGCAAATGTGAGGAAGGGCAGGTTTAAGGCTAGAAAGACTTAGTTCAGGAAAGCTCTCCAAAATTAAGTTGGATATAGATTTCTTAATGGTTGTTTGGTGCCTTCGATAAGTCTTAAACCTCTCCTTTCATACCCGGATGTCTGTCCTTGCTTTATCAGACAGCATTTATTTGAATGTGGGGGATGAATGGTGGTTGAAGGTAAAAAGGAATTAGATCTTCTGTAGTTAACAAGTGCTATAGACCCTTGAACAACTACAAAATTAAAAAGTATTAAAGGAAAAAGAGTTCATACCAATGAAGTGGCCTTAAGAAGAGATACATTTTCAGGTAGTATGAGATTTGATTTTAAGCCATTTTCTCCTTGTGATGATGACATGGAAACTGAGAGCAACGTATTTTCTGGCAAAACATTCAGAAAATTAAATGCAGAAGGGAAACAAGTTAGGCTTTTTAAAATCATCATTATTTTTCCTTCATAAGCAATTTTAGGTTTTTTCATTTTAACATTAAAGAAACCAATATAAAAGCATTAACACATCCAGGGATGCTATAAATGTTACAAACAGTGCCTTAAAAGTTAAAGTTTGCTTTAATGAGCTTTTATTTATATGTCTTAATGTATATGAATGAGTGTAAATTCAGATTTATGAGGGTACATCCTCTTCCTTCCCACAGAGGACACAATATTTGTACCTGGAATTCCAAGGGCAGAAAACAATCTCTTATAATGCTTCTCAGATATACCAGATCATATTTATTGATATAAGCCTCATTCTTGGGATTAATGACTGATAAGTAATGGGAAACCCTTGACCACCTTGCTGTCTACCTGGTGGCCCAGAAAATGCTAAAATTTAGCGCTAAGTTATTTTTTAAATGTCGGAGATGCTTTGGGCAGAATTAGTATAATAAATGGCTACCTTCAATATTTTCCTTAATATTCAGAGAATAGATTAAGAAGCAATTGCAGAATATCAATGAATTATCTTTCTTAATAATATTGAATATTTTCCATAAATTGAGCTATAGTCCTGCTCATTTCGAGTAAAGAGTGTTCTCACACAAAACATAGAAGAGTGTTCCAGCATATTTGGATTAGTTAACCAATTAGGATTGGTTAAGGCATATTGAAATCAGAGGTTTTGAGAAAGGACATAGGGTTAATATTTATGGGTAAGAAGTAATCAGTTAATAAAATGTTAGCTAAAGGCCACTAGTTTAAAACTGCATTTGATTACATTACATAGTTTTTTGATTAACTATATTTGATTACATTTAATGATGTGATCTTGATCAGTAGAGTATGATTTGATGTCAAGGATAAGGAAAGAAAATGATATAGATCGGTGATATTCAGACTTTAGATTTTAAACAGCAGTAAAATTCACGTACACTCACAGACACACACACACACACATAATGAGAAAATTGAGAGGAGATGTTAAGTTTGCCAACCTTTATCTTTCCAAGAATGGGTATTAAATTAAAACAAAATAAAATCTGTCCTATTCTATCACCATTATTTCATAAAGGAAATAACATTTTAATATAAAAATGTAAGATAATCTCATAAGGGAAACTATTCTTTAAATTAAAAAATATATGTAGTTTCATGAAAATTTTATTTTGCCATTATTTTCTCATTTTTGCTTTAGGCTAGTGAAAATTTGGCACAGATTTAGAGACCACTGGATTAAAGGAAAATTCAATCTTATTTTTATTCAGACTTCAAATTCCCAAGCAAATTCCAATTGTAACTGATGATTAAAAACTAACATCTCTAAATCAATTCACTGAATATGAAGTGAGCCATTTGTATTTGGAGAGAACTCCGTAGACCAATTGAGATTAAATTCAGGTCTTCAAGAGCAAATCAAGATGAAGAATGGAAATAATTTGGACAGTTAGTTCCCTCAAAATGCCAAGAAATACTACAACTGCTTGGATTTAGTCAAAGCTGTAACCCAAGTGCCTAGAAGAATGTCTTATTGAAAAGACCATGATAAATATTTTTAAAAATTAAAACTATGTAGCTGATTTGGACAAGTTGCTTCAATTACCTATTTAACTTTAATATGTAGATTTATATTTCTACTGGAAGGTTTATTTATAGAGAATTAAACTCTTTTCTAGCTTTTTATTATGAGATAATTTTAGACTTACAAAAGAACTGTAAAAATAATAGAGTTTCCATATATTCTTCATCTAGCTTCCCCTAATGTTAACACCTTATATAACCAAGGTAGAATTATCAAAATAAGTTTGGTGCAGTTCTATTAATCAAACTGCAGACTTTATTTAGATTTTACCAGTTTTCCCCTAATGCCCTTTTCCTGTTCCAGGATCCAACCCAAGATCCCACAATGCATTTAGTGTCAGTCTTCTTAGTCTCCACCATCAACTTTGTATTTCCTTGACTTTCATGGCCTTAAGAACTTTGAAGAGTACTGGCCAGTTATTTTGTAGAATGGTCTTAAATTTGGGATTGCTTTTGTTTTCTTATTATTAGATTGAGGTTATGCTTTATTGGGAAGAAAATCATAGAAATGATGTCATCTCATTACATTGTAGCAGGGAGTACATGATGTCAATATATCATATTATTGGTAATGTTAAACTTGATCACTTGCTTAAGGCAAAGTCTGCTAGGTTTCTCCACTGTACTATTTTTCTCTTTGTAATTAATACATACTTGGGGGGAGATACTTTGAAACTATGCAGATATGTTTCTGCTTAAACTTTGGTCCACTAATTTTAGTACCCATTCCTGTGGCAATTATTACTGTGGCATTCTAATGGCAATTTTTTAGTTCATTACTTTTACAGTTATTGGAATTCTTCTGTAAGGAAGACTTGTCACTTTATTCCATTTGTTTATGTATTTATTTAGTAAGTTACATATGGACTCATGGAAATTTATTTTATTATTTGGGTTATAATCCAATACTATTATTATTTATTTTGTTGTTCTGCAAGCCCTATTATCTTAAATGAAGAACAAGTTTATAAGACTGCATTTATCCATATAGAACACATTTTGATCAAAACTAGTATTTCTTTGTAAACTTATATGTTAGAGTATCTTAAACAAGCATACATTTCTTTAATCTTATTAAGGTTTATTCACAATAAAGACTTCAACTTTAAATGAAAATTATACACACTTGATTTTAAATATCAGTTATAGTTATAAAACTATTAGAGGTGTTAAACCATGAAAATTTAAATTTTATTATGTAGACATGTTTATATGTTTATAAACCATATATAATAAAGATGTCATTTAAAATAGACTTAAATGTTGATTTATAAGAAATGGAATTGATCTGTCTGGTTTTATGGAATTCTCCTAAAAAATAAATACATTGCCTTCTCTGTCATTGCTGTGTTTTTGTTTGCTTTCTATTTAAAAATGAATTTGTCTCATTTCTGGGAGCAGAATTTATCCATATAATTCTCCCATATAAATTTCTATTCTCTATAGAGTTGAATATTATTAGTCAGAGTATGTGATGGATCAGATACCAATTCATCAACCAAATATTTGACTTCATTCCCAAACCTAGGAAACTTTAAAAAATTGTTAGAGTATTGGTTGCATTTATATAATATTGAAACAAACCATTTAAAAGTAAAAGTAACAAGTGTTTTTCTGGTTGAAAATGAAACAGAGACATAAACTGGTGTAAGGGCCAAAACCCTGTGATTTCCGAGCTACAGGATGGGAAGCTGGCAATGACTCCCACTCTAGGAAAGGAACATAACCAGGGATAGGAAAGAAAAGGAAAACACTTTTTTCCTTTTAAAGGTTTATTTTTTTATTTATTACATACCCCCCCCTTTCTGCTTGCTCCTGCTGTGTGTCCATTCTTCTGTGTTTTTCTATGTTTGCTTCTTGTCTCCCCCTGTCTTTGCAGTGGCGCACCCAGACGGCCCTCCGCTGCAGCGGCTTGCTCAGTTCAAGGGTGGCTCCATTCCGTTTTCACAGGCGGCTCCGCTCCATGTTTTGCGGGCAGCAGTTCTCCATGTTTTTTGCGGGCTGCCCGGCTTCCAAGGTTCGCAGGCCGCAGCTCTGCTTTTCACGGGTGACTTTGCCATGCCCCGTGGGGGCTCCGCCCTGCCCCTGGTGGCTTTTTGCCATGCCCATGGCGGCTTGCCTTTCTCAAGGCCATCTGCCCGCTCGGAGAGGTCCCCGGGAACCGGGCCCGGGGCCTCCCATGTGGTACCCCAGCGCGCTCTTATCCACTGAGCTATCTAGCCGGACCTGGAAAGCACTTTTATTTACTTTATTTTTCTTTATTTATCCCAACCTTCCCCCAGATAGCTCGCTGGCCTTTTCCAGGAGGCATCAGGAACTGATCCCGGGACCTCCCACATGAGAGAGGAGTGCCCAACAGACTGAGCCACATCCACTCTCTCTGGAAAGCACTTTTAAAAGTGCCATTCAAAATAAAACAGTTTAAGTTGCTCACAGAGATGAATTAAGGTGTTACACCCACAAAAGGACAATAAATTATGAAACAAACAACAATATAAAAGAGACTGAAATAAAATAAAAATAGATATGAATTTAGCTAATTAGAAATTTTAGAAATGAAACATACTCCTTGCAATAAAACCTCAGTAGGTGGGATAAATTGGTATAAAGCTAAGGAATTCGTCAATAACATAGAACAAAAGACAAAAATTATGAGAGTAGTTAAAAGATCTTACAGTTATCTATTACTATGTAACAAACCATCCCCAAACTTAATGGTATAAAATTCCATTTTATTTTGCACATGGACTCTGTGGGTAAGAGATCCAGATAACGCACAATGGGAATGGATTGTCTCTGCTCTATGATGCCTGAGGCCTCAGCTAGATGGAAAGTCTCAAAGGTTGGGGGTGACATGGTGACTATTGGCTAGCAACATCTGGAGGTGACTTCACTCACATGATTAATGTTGGAGGTCAACCAGAGCTCTTACATGTGACCTCTCTATGGCATGTGCTTCTTCACAGAATAGTGGCTGTGGTCCAAGAGCAAGCATCAACTTTAACTATACTTTCTATTAGTCACTCAGTCAGAGACCAGATTCAAGAGGAGGAAACATAGATCCTATCTCTTGAGAAGAGGAGTATCAAAGAATTTTGGGACCATGTTTTAAAACTGCCACAGAATAAATGGAAGATAGATTGAAAAACTCTAACATAGGTCCAATAGAAGTTCCAGAAGAAGAGAATGAAGGGAATGGCAGAGAAAAGAAAAGATAATATTGGTTCTGGTTTTTGCCAAGATGGCAAATTAGCATGGGTTTCACATACCCTGCTCCAAGAGCAGTCCTGGAGGAACCACAGAACAAAACATTATGGAAACTCAGAAATAATGGAACAATCCTAAGAAACTCCTGGAGAGGTGTGTTAAGGCAAATTTTCCACCTTTGCCTTTGGACAATCAATGTCTGCCTACTTACTGGAAACAGTTTAGGTTGCTGGTGCAGTTGTCAGCAGGAGTAAAAATCAAAGCAATGAAGAACTCTGGGTCAAGAATTGAATGAGATAGCTGGAGATTGACTAGTCTTGGGTATTCACACCCTACTCCTAATGAAACCCCATAACTGATGAATTATAATTTATGGTAACTCCTTTACAAAACGAAGTAAGCAGAATGTGGCGTCCTGACCCGTAGAGTTGTTTGATGAGGAGGCTATCAAATACCAGTGATTAACTGAGATTCCCTGGTACTGAGATTGCCACCATAGAGCTCATCCTTTTCGTTCTCCTTGATTTTATCTTGGCTAACAAAGACTGGATCTGACCCTGGTTCTTCCCCATATGCATTACCAGGTAGAATAGCTAATAACAATGGCTCAATATAACAAGATATCTGAAAGTGCACCTATTTGAAAAACAAAATAAACTATTACTGTTACTCTCAGGAACTAAGATATCAGAACTGATGAACCAAGAATTTAAAATAAGCATAATAGACTTAAAGAAAGAAATAAACCATATGAAACAAGAACTGCAAATAGTTTAAAAAGAATCAAGTGGAAATATTAAGCATTAAAATATAATTATTCAAATAAGGTTATATAATGGGATAATTAACAGAAAGGATAAAGCTGAAGAATTAATTAGTGAGTCAGTGATCACATACAATACATAAAAAATAGGTGCCCCAGAAGAGAAAAATTAAAATATGGAGAGAAAATTTTCTGAATAAATAATGGAAATATTCATACAAGAATTAAAGAATGATGAAAGAAAACCTCTGATGAAAGGGCCCTTATAATATAAAAGAGGAGAGGTAAGAAAAACCACACCTGGGGGCCAGCTGTAGCCCAGTGGATAGGGCGCCAGTTCACCACATGGGAGGCCCTGGGTTCGGTTCCCGGGGACCTCTCCCAGCGGGCAGGCTCCCTTGAGGGGGCAAGCTGCTGGGGGCAAGCCACCATGGGCAAGGCAAAAAGCCGCTGTGGGCAAGGCAAAAAGCCGCCGTGGGCAGGGCAAAAAGCCTATGAAACAGAGCAGAGCAGCCCGCGAGCAGGGCAAGCCGCCGGCGCTGCGAGCTGACTCGATGCATCTCCGCAACGGGGGAGACAAAAGCAGACTATAGAAGAACACAAAAAATGAATACACAGGGGCCGGCTCGATAGCCCAGTGGATAGGGCACCAGCATACCACATGGGAGGCCCCGGGCTCGGTTCCCGGGGACCTCTCCTAGCGGGCAGACCCCCTTGAGAATGGCAAGCCGCCATGGGCGGGCCAGAGCCGCCGTGGGCAGGGCAAAAAAGCTGCCATGGGCAGGGCAGGTCGCCCGCGAATGGAGCGCAGCCAGCCACCCGGGAACTGAAGCAAGAGCCGGCCGTGAATAGAAGCAGAAGCCGCCCACAAGCGGGGAAAGCCGCGCCTGCGCAGTGACCAAGTCTCGGCGCGTCCCCGCAAGGGGGGGAAGGGGAGATATATAATAAAATAAATAAATCTTTAAAAAAAATGAATACACAGCAAGAGCAAACAGAAAGGGGGGGTGATATGTAACAACAACAAAAAAACCCCACACCTAGACAAATTGTGATGAAATTTAAGAATATTAATGTCAAAGAAAAAAAGCATATTACATACAAAGAAACAAGAATCAAACTGACAAAAGGTTTCTCATTGGCAACCCTGAATGCAAGCAACATGGAATTGGTTATTGGAAAAGATGAACAAAATAGAAAAAAACAAATAAACAGCTGATACCTGTGCACCATTAACACCCAGGAGAATTACCAAGCAATTTCAGTGCTATCTGGCAAATATTTAGGCAATTTATAGCAGGGATGTTTTCAGAAATATATTATCTGTCTTACCTTTCTTCATGTGAAAGGTATTGGAAGAAAATTCCCTTGAACTGGTCATGTTGCCACTTATCTGCCTTATGTTGCAGCACTTCTTGAAACAAACTTTACTTCTTTAAGGATTATAATCTTAGTTTTCTGGGATCAAAGGAAAATACTCTGAAGCTATCACATAGAAAAACTTAAGAAATAGATAAGGAAAATGAATGTGGACATGGGTCTTAATAAGTTAGCAGTAACCACCAAAAGAATAAAAATTAAATGCAAGATTTTCTAATCATCAAAAGAAAATTTTACCTAGCCAATGAAAGTCAGGAAGTGAGGTTAAAAAAAAAAGAAATTTTGAAATAAGATAGCAGAAATATGTGCTAAAATAACAGTAAATAAAATAAACATAGATAAATTAAGCTCAACCATCAAAAGTTAGGGAATTTCAGTTTGTATTAAAAAACAAGGCCAAGAAATATGGAGCATAAGAGGGACAGATTAATAACAGTTGTAATAAAGACAGGTTAAATATAAATGGATGGGCAAAGAATTACATTCAAATATTAACCCAATAAAATATAGAACAATAATTATATATATTTTAGAGCAGTTGTAGGCTAACAGAAAAATCACGCAGAAAGTACAGAGTTCCCACATACCTCCTTCCCCCAGTTTTAACTGTTAGGACATTTTGCATTAGTTTGCTACCTTTGTTTCAAAGGATTAAACAATATTATTATATTTTTAACCATAGTCCATAGGTCACATTAGGGTTCACTCTTTGTGTTGTACAGTTCTATGGCTCTAAAATTGTTTAACTCTGGTAACATATATACCTCAAATTTTCCATTTTAACCACTTTCAAGTATATTATTCAGTGGTGTTCATTACAATCACAGTGTTGTGATCATCACCACTGTCCATTACCAAAACTTTTTAATCACCCCAAACAGAAACTCTGTACCAATTAAGAATAAACTCTCCATTCTCCACCTCCACCTCAGCCCCTGGTAAATGTTTTCTAATTTCTGATTTTATGAATTTCATTGTCTAATTATTTCATATAGGTGAGATCATAGAATATTTGTCCTTTTGTGTCTAGCTTGTATTTCACTAAACATGATGTCTTCAAAGTTCATCCATGTTGTAGCATGTATCAGAATTTTATTCCTTTTTTCCATTTAAAAAATAAATTGAAGTATATCACTCATACATGAACATACATAAACAAGAAGTGTATAGTAAAAGTTGTGAACTTACAAAACAAACATGAAAACATCATATAGGGCTCTCATACCTCATCCTGCCACCAATAACAAATGTGAAACATTTGTAACAAATTATGAAAGAGCATCCTCAAAGTATTACTACTAACTAAAATCCATATCTTACATTTGGTGTATTTTCCCCCAACCCACCCTATTATTTTTTGTTCATAAACCATACAATTTATATAAAATGTACAATCAATTGCAAATGGTATAATCATCGAGTTGTGCATTCATCACTTCTAACGGTATTAGAGCGTTTTCATTACTCCAAAAAAAGAGAAAAACAACAAAACAAACCACTATCATACCCATATGTTAGTGTTACTAAGTACAAATTCTGTGATGTGCTTTCACCATTTCTATTTATTTCTAAATATTTACCAACAACTTTTTTACCAATTCTGCACAGACTAAACCTCAGCTTTTCATTCTCTAAACACATTCTATTCTCTGGTGACTTATAGTCTAGCTATTAACTCCATGAATTTGCTCATTATATTTAGTTCATAATAGCTAAGTCATACAATATTTGTCCTTTTGTGTCTGGCTGGCTTCACTCAGCATAATGCCCTCCAGGTTCATCCAAATTGTCATATGCTTCACAATTTCATTTCTTCTTACAGCTGAATAATATTCCATTGTGTGTCCATACCACAGTTTATTTATCCATGAGTTATTTGGGGTTGTTTCCATCTTTTGGCAATTGTGAATAATGTCACTATGAACATCGGTGGACAGATGTCTGTTTGTGTCACTACTCTCAGTTCTTCTGAGTATATACCTAGTAGTGGTATTGCTGGGCCACATGGCAGATCTATAGCCACCTTCTTTAGGAACCACCAAACAAACTTCCAAAGTAGCTGTACCATCTACATTCCCACCAACAGTGTACAAGTGTTCCTATCTCTCCACATCCTCTTTAACACTTGTAGTTTTCTGTTTTGTTAATAGTGGCCATTCTAGTAGGTGTGGAGTGATATCTCATTGTAGTTTTGATTTGCATTTCCCTAATAGCCAGTGATGTTGAACATTTTTTCATGTGTTTTTCTGCCATTTGTATTTCTTCTTTAGAAAAATGTCTATTCAGGTCTTTTGCCCATTTTTAAATAGGGTCATTTGTCTTTTTATTGTTGAGATGTAAGATCTTTTTGTATATCGTGGATACTAGACCCTTGTCAAATGTGTGATTTCCAAATATTTTCTCCCATTGAGTAGGTTGCCTATTTATCCTCTTCACAAAGTCCTTTGAGGTGCAGATTTGTTTAATTTTTGAGAGGTCCCATTTATCTGTTTTTGTTATTGTTTGCTTTGAGTGTAAGATTTAAGAGGCCCCCACCCACAACAAGGTCTTGTAGATGTTTCCTTATATTATCTTTTGGGAGTTTCATGGTCCTAGCTTTTATGTTTAGGTCTTTGATCCATTTTGAGTTGATTCTTGTATAGGGAGTGAGATAGGGGTCCTCTTTCATTCTTTTGATTATGGATATCCAGTTCTCCCAGCACCATTTGTTGAAGAGACTGTTCTGTCCCAGAAAAGTGGACTTGGTAGAGTTATCAAAAATCAGTTGTCCATAGAGGTGAAGGACTATTTCTGAACTCTCAATTTGATTCTATTGATCAATGTGTCTGTCTTTATGCCAATACCATGCTATTTTGACCACTGTAGCTTTATAATACACTTCAAGGTCGGGGAGTGTGAGTCCTCCAAATTTGCTCTTCTTTTTTTAGGATATTTTTGGCTATTCGGGACTCCTTTCCTTTCCACATAAATTTGATAATTGGCTTTTCTATTTCTGTAAAGTAGAATGTTGGAATTTTGTTCGGTATTGCGTTGAATCTATAAATCAGTTTGGGTAGAATTGACATCTTCAAGATGTTTAGTCTTCCAATCCATGAACATGGAATGTCCTTCTATTTGTTTAAGTATGCTTTGATTTCTTTTAGCAGTGTTTTGTAGTTTTCTGAAAACAGATCCTTTACATTCCCGGTTAAATTAATTCCTAGAGGTTTGAGTCTTTTTGTTGCTGTTGTAAATGGAATTGTTTTCTTGATTTCCTCCTCAGCTTGCTCATTGCTAGTGTATAAAAACACTACTAATTTTTGCATGTTGATCCTGTATCCTGCCACTTTGCTGAACTCATTTATTAGCTCTAATAGCTTTGTTGTAGATATTTCAGAATTTTCTAAATATAGCATCATGTCATCTTCGAATACTGAGGGCTTTACTTCCCCTTACCAATTTGGATGCCTTTTATTTCTTTTTCTTGCCTAATTACTCTAGTTAGAACTTCTAGCACAATGTTGACTAACAGTGATGACAGTGGGCATCCTTGTCTTGTTTCTGATTTGTTAATGTGACCTATATTACGTTAATTGGTTTTCTTATGTTGAACCACCCTTGCATACCAGGAGTAAAACCCACTTGATTATGGTGTATAATTCTTTTAATATGCTGTTGAAGTCTATTTGCAAATATTTTGTTGAAATTTTTTGCATCTATGTTCATTAGAAAGATTGGGCTGCAATTTTTTTTTCTTTTTGTATCTTCATCTGGCTTTGGTATTTGGGTGATGTTGGCTTCATAAAATGTGTTGGGTAATTTTCTCTCCTTTTCATTTATTTTGGAAGCGTTTACAGAATTGGAATTAATTCTTCTTGAAATGTTTGCTAGAATTCACTTGTGAAGCCATCTAGTCCTGGATTTTTCTTTGTTGGAAGATTTGTGATGACTGATTTAATCTCTTTGCTTGTGGTTGGTTTGTTGAGTTCCTGCATTTCTTGTTTAGTCAATGTAGGTTTTTCGTGCATTTCTAGGAATTTATCCATTTCATCTAGGTTGTCTAATTTGTGGCATACAGTTTCTCATATCCTCTTATGAGTTCTTTTTATTTCTGTCAAGTCAGTCATAATGTCCCCCCTCTCATACCTGACTTTATTTATTTGCATCTTCTCTCTTATTTTCTTTGTTAGTCTAGATACAGGTTTGTTGATTATATTGATCTTCTCAAAGAAGCAGCTTTTGGTTCTGTTGACTTTTTCTATTTCTTTTTTATTATCAATTTTATTTATTTCTGCTCTACTCTTTGTTATTTCTTTCTGTTTGCTTTG
This sequence comes from Chaetophractus vellerosus, assembly GCA_004027955.1. Taxonomy (NCBI): domain Eukaryota; kingdom Metazoa; phylum Chordata; class Mammalia; order Cingulata; family Chlamyphoridae; genus Chaetophractus; species Chaetophractus vellerosus. The sequence goes on from PVKH010006139.1 coordinate 16,300, forward strand.
AGATTGGTTTGCTGTTCTTTTTTAAAATTTCTCCAGGTTTTCAATTAGATCTTTGATTTTAGCTCTTTCTTTTTTTTAATATAGGCATTTATGGCTATAAATTTTCCTCTCAGCACTGTCTTCCCTGTATCCACATATTTTTTAAGTTGTGTTCTCATTTTTATCTGTCTTGAGTTATTTACTAATTTCTCTGGCAGTTTATTCTTTGATCCACTGAGTGTTTAGGAGTGTGTTCTTTAGCTTCCATAAACTTGCAATTTTTTCCCTTTCCCACCTATTATTGATTTCCAGCTTCATTCTATTATGATCAGAGAAGATGCTTTGTATAATTTCAATCTTCTTAAATTTGAGAGCTGTTTTGTGGCCCAGCAAGCGGTATATCCTGGAGAAAGATCCATGAGCACTCCAGGAGAATGTATAACCTGCTGATTAGGGGTACAATGTTCTAGATATGTCTGTCAGGTCTAGCTCTTTTATCATATTGTTCAAGTTCTCTGCTTCCGTGTTGATCTTCTGTTTAGTTGTTCTATCTATTGATGTGAGTGGTGTGTTGAAATCTCCAGCTATTATTGTAGAAATGTCTATTTCTCTTTTCAGTTTTGCCAGAGTTTGCCTTATGTATTTTGGGGCACCCTGGTTAAATGCATGGATATTTCTGACCATTACTCCTTCCTCGTGGATTGCGCCTCTTATTAATATATAATGGCTTTCTGCATCTCTTATCCCTTTTTTGCACTTAAAGTCTGTTTTGTCAGACACCAGTATATCCACCCTGTACTCTTTTGGTTACTGTTTGCATGAAATATCTTTTTCTAACGCTTCACTTTCAGCCTATTTGCATCCTTGTGTCTAAGATGAGTCTCCTGAAGATAGCATATGGATGGTTCATGTTTTCTTATCTATTCTTTCAGCCTATGTTTTTTGACTGGGGAGTTTAATCCATTAACACTCAATGTTATTACTTTAAAGGCATTAGGCATTACTTACTTCAACTATTTTATCCTTTGGCTTTCATATGTCATGTATTATTTTTGTCTGTCTTTTTATTGTTTTGGTTAACTTTTCTGATAGTCAGATTCTATGCTCTCCTCCAAGCCTCACTCTTTTGTTTTTCTTTTCTGGCTTCAGACTCCCTTTAGTTTTTCTTGCAGAGCTGGATTCTTGTTTATGAACTCTCTTATTTTCTGTTTATCTGTGAATATTTTAAACTCACCATCATATATGAAGGACAGTTTTGCCAGATAAAGAATTCTTTGCTGGCAGTTTTCTCTTTCAGTACCTTAATTATGTCATAACACTGCCTTCTCGCCTCCATTGTTTCTGAAGAGAAATCTGTATTGTCTTAACTGGATGTCCCTTGCATGTGATGTTTTGCTTCATTCTTGCTTCTTTCAGAATTTTCTTTATCTTTGGCATTTGGCATTCTGCATATTATGTGTCTTGGGTTTATTTTAGTTGGAATACACTGTGTTTCCTGGGCATATATTCATGTCTTTTATGAGAGTTGGGAAATTTCCAGCCATTTTTTCCTCAGATACTCTTTCTGCCCCCTTTCTGTTCTCTTCTCCTTCTGGAATTCCCATAACACACATGTTATTGTGCTTCATGCTATCAGTCAACTCCCTGAGGCCCTGCATAATTTTTTTCCATTCTTGTATCTCTCTGTTCTTTCATTTCAGTTTCTACTGTTCTGTTCTCTGTCACTGACTCTTTTTTCCATATTTTAAATCTGCCTTTGTATGCCTCTATTGTATTCTTAATCTCACTCATTATGTCTTTCATCCCCATAAACTCTATTAACTTTTAATCCAAGATTTAAATTTTTCCTATGTGCTTACCCAGTGTCTTAATGTCTTAATGTTATTTCTTTAGCCATGTTGTCTTTCAACTCCATGATTTTATTATGAACATTTATATGAACCTCATTGATTAATTGTTTCAAGTACTGTCTCATCTGGAGATTTGATTTTTTGCTAATGGCTAGGCTGGCCAAGCCTCACAAACAAACTTTCTCAGAAGCTGTTCTTCCTTGACTGGCCTCACCATCCCTACCTCTGTGTCCTCAGAAACCAGCCCAGGGCAATAGGGAAGGTGTTTGAGAAGGCAAATTATCTTTAGCTCCCTACAGGATCTCAGGGCAAACAGTGTTGCGGCCCCACCCGGCCTGGAAATGTGTGACCCCTCCAACACAACAGACCAAAATCTGAATTTGCTGTAAGCTGTGTACCTCCTTCTCCCCTCTTTTGAGAAGAGGGCCTCTGCAAGCCCCTCAGCCTGCAGCCGCCTGCCAGGGGGTGGTGGACACCCTGCCGTTTGCTCCAAGGGTGGAGGAATGAGCGCCAGCAGCTATTGCTGCAGGGTTACTCATGGGATTTTTCCAGCGAGCCAAGACTACTTTCCCTCATCCCTCTCTCTTCTGGGTGGTGTTTAGCCTTCCCCTGGTGTCTTTAGCCCCAGAATGGCCCTCCAGACAGTCTCCACCTGTCCTCTAACTATTTTTCTGGGAAAGAAGCAATCCCTCTGCTTCTCTAATCTTCCATCTTCCCAGAAGCCCAGAGCTTCATTCCTTTTTATGGTTGAATAATATTTTATGTATATATCACATTTAATCTATTCCTCCATTGATGGACACTTGGGCTGCTTCCATTTTTGGCAGTTGTGAATAATACCACTATGAACATTGGTGTGCAAATATCTGTTTGAGTCCCTGCTGCCTAGAAGTGGGATTGCTGGGTCATATGGTAATTCTATACTTAGAACCATCAAACTGTTTTCCACAGTAGCTGCACCTTTTTACATTCCCACCAACAATGTACGAGGGTTCCTATTTCTCCACATTCTTGCCAACACTTGTAATTTTTCATTTTTCAATAGTAGCCATTCTATGGGTATGAGATTTGTATTGATTTGTATTTCCCTAATGGCCAATGATGTTGATCATATTTTCATGTGCTTATTGGCCACATGTATATCTTTTTTGGAGAAATTCAAGTTCTTTTCCCATTTTTAATAGAGTTGTCTTTTTATTGTTGAGTTGTAGTAGTTCTTCATATATATATCAGATATATGGTTTGCAACTATTTTTCTCCCATTCTGTAGGTTGTCTTTTCACTTGCTTGATAATTTCCTTCATATGTAAGAGTTTAAAATTTTGATGAAGTCTTATTGATCTATTTTTTTCTTTTGTTACTTGTGCTTTGAGTATAAGGTCTAAGAAGCCATAGTCAAATAAAAAGTCCTGAAGTTGGTCCCTTTGTTTTCTTCTAGAAGTTTTATAGTTTTAATCTTATATGTAGGTCTTTGATACATTTTGAGTTGTTTTTTTGTATATGGTGTGAGGTAAGTGTCCACTTTACTCTTTTGCATGCGGATATTGTTTCCCCCGAACCATTTGTTGAAGAGAGTATTCTTTTCCTATTGAGTGGACTTGGCACTCTTGTCAAAAATCAATTGGCCACAGATGGCTTATTTATGAACTCTCAACTCTATTCCATTGGTTTATATGTCTGTCCTTTTGCCAGTGGCACACTGTTTTGATTACTGTAGCTTTGTAATAAGTTTTAAAATCTGGAAGTGTAAGTCCTTCAACCTTCTTCTTTTTTTGGTTTTGGTTATTTGGTGCCCCTTACTCTTCCATATGAATTTGATGATTGGCTTTTCCATTTCTACAAAGAAGGCTGTTAGAATTTGATTGCAATTGTGTTGAATCCATAAATCACTTTGGATATAGGATAGTAATTTTAATAATAAATATAACATTCAAGTTATATACAAAAGGGAATAAAGGTCAATAAAATTTAATGATAATGAAAATATATGTTCCTAGTATAGCCTCAAGATACATAAAAGAACAACTGACAGATATTGAAATAAATAAATCAGCAATTAGATATGGAGATTTTATTACACTTCTCTGAGAAAAAAGAAAAGATAAAAAATAAAAAGATAAACAATATCTGAAAAACACAATTAATGTGTACCAATATATAAAGAGAAATAAACTCATGAAAACCAGAGAGAATATACATTCTTTTTGAGCACACACATGGAATGATCCTCCAAATTGGCCATATGTTAATCCATAAAGGAAGTTTCAAGAAATTCAAGCAGACACGAAAGGAAAAACAAAGAAGAAATTGCAGGAGAAATTAGTAAATAACTCAAGACAAATGAAATCGAGAACACAATATATAAAACCTATGAGATGCAGAAAAGGCAGTGCTGAGAGGGAATTTATAGCCCTCAATGCTTACATTAAAAAAGAACAAAGAGCTAAAACCATTGACCTAACTACGCAGCTGGAGGAACTAGAAAAAGAGCAGCAAACTATTCCCAAAGCAAGCAGAAGGAAAGAAATAACAAAAATTAGAGCAGAAATAAGTGAAATTGAGAACAAAAGAACAATAGAGAGAATTAACCAAAACAAAAGTTGTTTTTTTAATTTTTGTCATGTTTTATTTTATTTTATTTTATTTTTTAATGACTTTTTTTAAGGATACATCTATCACATAGATGTTACACAGAAATTTTAGGGGTACCCATATGCCCCACCTCCCACACCTCCCACAACCTCCCACATATACATCCTTCATCAGTGTGGCACATCACCTGCAACAGATATACACATTTTGGGGCTTTGCCACTAATCATGGACCACAGTTCAGACTGTAGACCATACTCTCTCCACATAATTTTGTAATTTCTTCCATTGTGTGAATCACAGCAAGTCTATAACAGGACACCAGCAAGTCCACTCTAGTCCACAGCTCTTCCCCTAATGCTGAGGAGTCTGGGATGGTGATGTCCCCTCCACCACCAAGTGAGAGGGGGTTTATATCCCGTGGATACGATGGGAGAGATTATCCTGCCTGCAGTTGCAGATTCTCTCCATTCCCCAGGATAGCCGTTGTCCATCATCATCTCCCCACTAGGTGTCCTGGGTGAGTCCATTGAGTTGTAGAGTAGGAGTTGCAGCTCCACCAAGCCTCTGGACCCAGCTGGCACATGGACAGCCCATAGTCTCCAGTCTCTGGAAGTACACCTAAAACTCTGGCATCACA